>PVHP010032337.1:7919-20478 GCA_004024765.1 Zapus hudsonius | reverse complement strand
AAGCCAGCTTCCCCTTGCCAGTGTTTGGCACACCTTCCTGCCATTGTTTGCAGTGCTGTGGCAGAGGTGATGTCCAGCCCTCTGCTCATGCCATCGTTTTCCCTGCCAGAATGGAGTCTCCCCTCGAGTCCGTAAGCCAAATAAACCCATTCCTCCACAAGCCGCCTTTGCTTGGGTTCTTTCTGCGCAGCAACTAGAAAGCTGACTGCAACACTCCTACCTCTGCCTCCTAAGTGCTGGAATTAAAGGCGTGCGCCACCACACCCGGCTTTATTTTTGAAAATACTAATTTCTGCTTACATTATAATTTTGTTGGGGCAAATGCCATTTACTTCCCCTTCAGATTTATGTTTTTGAGATTAAAAAGGATTTTTAATAAGTCTCTGAGGTATCTCATATTTTAGCAAAGAACTGGAAAAAAGTGGAAAGCATACCTGGGTAAGAAAATGGACATCTATTTCTATAAAACCCTGGCTTCATTCCATTTCAGTCATGCCCAAGTCCACAATTTTTTTCATAAACGACAGTATAATTTTTATAGAGAACTGAACTACAGAGGCCTGTCTTGGTTTACAGTTTATTTCTTCCTCCTGTCTAATCCATCCTGGAAACGTTTTTCAGCTTTATCTCATTTCAAATATCAACTAGGATGCCAGAAACTTCCAGTAGCCATACACCTATGAATGAGTGTTTGGGTTGTAAGCAGTTCTGTCTTCTTTTTTTCCCTAGAGTACTCTCATAATTCCACTAGGTTTGTCTGGGTTTTCCTGCTATGACCAGAAAGAAAATTTAAACTGCCAGAAAAGAAAGCTTTATATTTCAGTAAGAACTTGAAATCACAAAGGTCTTCTGAGGGATTGTGTGCAATCTAGACTCCTTGGGAGGGGATCTCTTCTTCTGGGGAGTCCTCTGGAGAGAAGGAGGCCTTTTATAGGCAAGGACAGCCCTCCAATCACCTTTTCTCCCACCCACTGCTGTTCCAAGTAGCCTGGCTGCTCAGCCCCACGGACAAGCTGGAACAAAGTGGCCCTTTGTTATGGCTAGATGATTTACAACCCACGTGGGCCACCAGCCAACCCTCCTTCCTCACCTTTCAGACAAGTTTCAGACCCACACAAAACCAGAGCCTAAGCCTCTGTTTGCAAGTTCCCTCCTCAGTTACATAATCACACAGAAAACCAAACTTTCCTTCCACTCCTAATTCTAAAGCCATGTTAACTTGTCCTTGACCCACTTCAAACCAAGAGACTCATCATTTATGACACTTGCCAACAGGCTTTTATTTAGAAGTAATGAGCTAATGGACTTACAGGTAGCATCAGGAAGATTACAGATAAGGGGTAATGAAAATGATCACTATGTGGTCAGCAAAGACAGCCTGACCCCTTTAGAAGACTTGAAAAACAATTAAAAATAATATCCGAGCAATTAAGCAAACAGCTTTGCTGCAGGGTTATCAAGACTCCTCCAACAGAAATCCGTCATGCCCTTAATTAGTAACAGGGATGTCGGTTTTGGAAGCCTATCTGGAATGGTGACAGGCTGGTATTGGCATTTCCAACCCGAGGAGGTCTTATCTTCTTTGTGCTATCAGAAGCCAAGGTCTGGATGTAACCGGTCAGTGGCAAACAGCAGCTCAGGAATGCTGAGAGGCTTCAGGAGTCTCGTGGCTAGCACCATCACCTACAGCGGGAGGGACGATCACAGCGCAGACAGTTAGAAAGTGACTCCCCTTCACAGGGTCTAAAGGAGGCGCAGAGCCAAGCACCCGGAGTAAGAAAAGCAAGCGGAGGGATGGTTACCACGTGATGCTTGTGCCCTGACTAGAAGGAAGGGTGGCCCGAGGGACAGCTGGCCTGGGTCTACCAGTCCTATAACCAAGGACACTCTGAGAATGTCCAAGGGTAATGCTGAGTGCAAGTGACAAGCTGAGCCCTGCCACCCCTTGGTTGACCTGTGGCTTTGTGAGGCACTCATTTGATCTCAGGATGGGGATTTCTTCTCCTTATGGGGATGCCACTGTTGGGGACAATACTGATGACTGGACTCATTTTTTTTCTTTTTTATATTTGATGTATTTATTGAGAGAGAGAGAGAGAGAGAGAGAGAGAGAGAGAGAGAGAGAGAGAAAGAGAGAGAGAGAGGTTCTAAGGCTCCGGCCACTGAGAACGAACTCCAGACCCACGTGTCACTTTGTACATATGGCTTTATGTGGGTACTGGGAAATTGAATCTGGGTCTTAGGGATTGCAGGCAAGCATCTTAACCACTGAGCCATTTCTCCACCCCTCATTTCTTAGTACTACTAAAGAAACAGATCGAAATGTTAGAACTACTAACATTTTATGTCTCACAGTTCTGGGAGACTAAATTCCAAGATCAGGGTGTTGACAGGGTTGGTTCCTGCTAAGGGCTGTCGGGGAGAACCTGTCCACACCTTAGCCTCCCTTCCCTTCACCTATGCCTCTCATGATGCCCTAGTTTTCTCCCTTGTCTGGACATAGCCACACTGTATTAGCTCCACACTATGGGCTCATCTCAATGTGGCCATTTGCAAAAGCTCCATGAATTCACATCCACAGGTCTTGGGGGAGAGGGTTATTATTTCAACATCTTTTTCTTCTTGAGTGGGGGTACAATTTAACCTGTAAGAATCATGATGATGATAGCATCTAATATTTACTATGACATACCAGGTTTGAGGATTATCTCATTAAACCTCCACTTACTGCTTGTCCCATCCTTATGATTACCTGTATTTAAATCAGAATTCTACAGCTCTGAATCTGAGCACAGCATGGCTAGATTTCACTGGATGTCATGCTACTTTGGACAGGTGCAAGTGGGCCTGACACTTAACTCTCCCCCACGCATGTGCCCAAAGTTGAGCAAGGTAAAATCTTGTCTGTGCAGTAACCTAACCAATTCCAATTCAATTGCAGTGACAACCAAATCTGAGATCATTGTGATGCCAGGCAAAACAGGGAGACAGAGCCGGGCAAGGCAGGGAGGGTAAAGGAAACACTTTCAAGTTTTGGTAGTTTTCTTTCTCTCTTTCTTATTTTCAAAAACATTGTCTTTGGAAGCATCTATGTTACTTGATCTTGAAAGAGAGCTATCTTAAGAATACATGGCTAATGTCAACCTTGTCATATTTTTTGGCGGAACAAAATCTAGTGTGCTTTCTACTATTCCTTGAAGTCAAGACAGCAAGTGGGTCTCAGCATCTTGTCATCACCCCTGTCTGGATGTGTGACATGTCCACAAGTCTCTGTGCATTCCAGGTTTGCTCCAGAATGTGGCTTCCAGGCCAGAGTCATTGGCAGACCCTGGGTGGAGCCCAGCAGCCCTGCTGATTGGAGCCTTACACACCCATTTCACTGTTCCAGAAGGAAAAGAACCGTCTGAGCTCCCAGGAATTCTGTCACTAGAATTCCATAAGTGCCTTCAGTGTGCTCGGCCACTACCAGCCATTATTATTTTTTTTCCTGAGGTAGTTTCCCTCTAGCCCAGGCTAACCTTGGACTCATGCTGTAGTCCCAGGCTGGCTTCAAACTCACAGTAATCCTCCTACTCCTGCCTCACTGGTGCTGGGATTAAAGTTGTGTGCCACCACACCCAGCTAGATGCTGTTTTATTATGGTTTGGTGATGGGGTTACAGACCAATTTTGAATTGTTCTAGAACCATACACCACACCTTTCTAGAAAGACACATGCATGTTCACATATAAGATTTCAAATACAGTTTTAGGGAAAGTTTGTGGCCTGCTAGGGATTTATCAGGTACAATTAGGAAGTCTACTTACAAATGCACACATAAAGACAACAGGCTTTAGACCTTCCTGAATTAGACTCTCCTGAGGAAGGAGAGGTCTTTCAGGCCCTGCACACTGCCAGCTCCTGCTGTCCCAAAAGCCAATGTGAAGTTGCTCACTCCCCTCTGCTGAAGTAGGGCTGGTCGGTCTCCAAGGATGTTCGAGTCTTACTGGCACATTTGAGGCACTTGGAGGAAAAAGACTACTTTTGTTCTCACCTGAGCAAAGAGCCATGGTTCACAGAGACTGGGGTGCAAAGACCAGGAGTGCAGATCTAAGTAAGCGGGCCTTACACGGCCTGACCTGAGGTGCCTGGAGTGAGGTCAAAAGAAACAGATGGAAAGCAGGCAGCTCATGGAGTATTTAGGGGGCTGAGAGGAGGGGAGACGGCAGGGCTGAGCCTGGGGACACTGCCAGAGAGCTGAGCTTAGAAGCGCACAGGCGTGAGTAGGTTCAGCTGACCCTGGAGATGTTGCTTAATCACTTGCAACATCACTTTCCTCATCTGTAGGTGGGAATAATGCCATTTAACTCCTCAGACTACTATGAGGATCCTATGTATGCCTGTGCGGAAATCACGGAGCACGGTGTAGGCTCCAGGGGCGACATGCTGGCTGCTGTTCTGATCACCACTGCCACCTGGTCACTGGCTCTGTCATCCTCCCTCCCGAGAGTCACTGGGACATATGTGTTACTCACGTGCTTCAAATCCTTGCCGCTCCTCTCTGCCCTTGAAGAAACCCTGCTCTCTGGAGAGCATTCTGGGTCTTTGGAGCCTGGTCACTACCTTACACTCTCCACAGCCCTTCATGGTCAGCCACCTTCAACCAGCCCCAGCTGTACAACTAGCTTTTGTGGGCTGCTCCTTCATCTGACAGGTTCTCCTCTACCTACAGAGGGCTGTGGCCCTTGCACCCACCCTGACTAAGTGTGTCCCCATTCACTGGGTTCTTCTTCCTTTGAGCCTTTCATATATATGTTTTCCTTTATTTGTATATGTGCATGGAGGGGGGGAGCCAGGGTCTCTTGCCATTGCAAACAAACACTAGATACTTGTGCCACTTTTCGCATCTGGTTTTATGTGGATGCTGGGGACCAAACTCAGGCTGGATGGCTTTGCAAGCAAGCACCTTTAACCACTAAGCAATCTTCCCAGCCCCCATGTTTCTCAGAACAGGGCCTGGTGTAGTGAGACCATAAATAACTGAATGAAAGAAATGAATGGGCAGAAACAATCAGATGGTGACGGAGGCAGGGACTTTAGCCATGGTCAGCAGGAAGCATTTCATTCAGAAAGGCCCTGGGAATAGATGGGCAAATGGCTCTGGGTAAATTTGCTTCCTATCAATTCAGTGAAAACACCCACTTATCTGACATTCCTATTGAAGCCCACATAGGATCACACTGCCAGCACTCACACACAGAACAGCTCATGGGACTTATGTACTCTTACATCTTGGGCAATTTTTGGCATTCCGAGTGCTTTACAGTAGTTTCAGTTTTTTTCCCAGTTCATTCATTGAATTATAGTCATTTCGACATTATTTGGCTCAGTCCATTTAATGCAATGGTTAAGTTTAAAAAAGGCAAGAAAGTAAAAGGGGGGGCTGGAGAGATGGCTCAGCGGTTAATGCAATTGCCTCCAGTGCCTAAGGCTCTGGGTTCAATTCCCCAGGACCCACATAAGCCAGACCCACAAGGTGGTGGCTCTGGTGCTTTCTCTCTCTCTCTCTCTCTCTCTCTCTCTCTCTCTCTCTCTCTCTCTCCATCTATTCTCTCTCTCTCCATCTGTCTCTCTCTAACAGGTGTTAATGGGAGGGCAATCAGAGAGGGGGTTGAGGAGAAGATCAAAATACATTACATGTATGAAAATTGAGAAGCATTTTAAAAAACTGGTTCCAAATGGGGTAAAAGGAAGATGCTCAAGAATGAAAAAAAAATGCTTAGAAGCTACTAAAAGAAGCCTATCTATCAGACCAAATGTAAATGTTTTCAACATAGCCAGTGTGCAGGTGGATCTACTATTCAAGAAGCCCTTCAGAGAGCTGGCCTTCCTCAGGGCAGGAGGACACAGAGGCAAACTCCTGAGCATGCTCATTCTGTGCCCACCACAGAGCCCTGCTTCTCTGACTCTCCTATTCTTCTTTCCCCACTTCTCTTCTCTTCTGCTCTCCCTCTCTTCTTCCTTCTGGCTGCTGTTGCCTCCTCCTCTTCTCAGCTCAGACCTGGTATCACCCGAGGGTTTCAGAATAACACTGACCCCTCAGCTCCCAGCCACCCCACCTTCAAATGGGACCTGTAGCAGTGTAAGTCTCTTTCCTAGACCCTGGCACACAGAGCACAGCCCAGGGCACCCACACACCACCTTGCACAGCCACCAAGCAGAACAACTCCCACAAGAACCATCCATGCGGAGAGAATCACTGCTGACTGCAGAGATTTGACAGCCTGACAGAGAAACAGAGCATTTAGCAGAGACAAAGCATTTCTCTGTGTGTGTGTTTGTGTGAAGGGCTCGAGTGACACCCCAGCTGCAGGACTCTCTGATTTAGGTGTCATCAAGTGTTACTAATGCGGGCAGTTCCACCATGGTGTATCCGAGATGGGGCTTATTCACGCGCTAGCTGGCTATGAGATGGGGTGGAGAATTGCAGGTCCCTCTAGCAGTGTGCACCCTGCTTCATGTTGCTTCTGGGGTGCACCCTGCACTCAGGCCCTGCCTTTCCTCTTCCCCAGCTGTGCTGTGCTTGCAGGTGCCAGCAGCGAAGTCTAGATTTTGGATTTGATCATCCTCTGACTTCTACCACTGAGGATCAAAACCTGATTTCCCCCAAAGTAAAACACATAGCGTGGATGCCCACATGCTTTGTCATCCATTTACAATACTGTTTTTGTTTTTGTTTGTTTTTGGTGTGCGTGTGGGTACATGTGTGGAGGTCAGAGGACAACCTTGGGTGCTGGTCCTCATCTTCCACCTGTTTGAGGCTGGGTCTGCCAGGCTAGTTGGTCCTTGAACTTCCGGGGGATTCCCCTGTCTCTGTCTCTCATCTCCAAGTGGGCAAGTAGGCACGTTAGGGTTTGGCTATTGCATCCAGCTTTATGTGGGTTCCGGGGATCCAAGCTTCAGACACTCATGCTAGCAGAGCGGGTGCTTTATTCACCGAGCCATCTCCCCAGCCCTGCCTGCAACACTGATTTCTGAGCACATGTTGTAAGGGAGGCATGACTTAAGCCTACTTGCACACTTACATGCTGGACTGCACACGTGCATACACTCACTCACTGGTGTTTGGATCATTGAATCAGGGGATAATTATCCTTTTTGAACACTTGTGAACCACTTGGCCTGCATTCACCTTGTCTCAGAGGTCACTGTGCTGTGCTTCTGGCTCTCTGAAGAGCTAGCATGGGTGAGATTCCACATCACTTGTCACTAGGTCCCTTCTGGTGCTGACGGTGGTGCTGTTGTTAAAGCTACCTTGAACCTCCAAACATACGCAGCACTGGACATGTGTGGGCATTTTTACACAGGCTTTTTAATGCTTATGTCCCCACTCAATGTTCAACTTCAGCAATGTGGAAGTGCGGGAATGTGTGGGTATGTGACGTTCACATGCCCATCTGTGAAAAGCAGTGGATGGCAGGGCCAGCTTCCTCTTTTCCCTGAGCTGGCAGTTCTCTGTTTTCTGAGAGGATCCCTCTCTGTC
This sequence comes from Zapus hudsonius, assembly GCA_004024765.1. Classification (NCBI taxonomy): domain Eukaryota; kingdom Metazoa; phylum Chordata; class Mammalia; order Rodentia; family Dipodidae; genus Zapus; species Zapus hudsonius. Next base: position 12,956 of record PVHP010032337.1, on the reverse strand, counting down.
ATTGTCTTCTCATAATCACAGGCTCCCGCTGGCCTCGTGGCCAACATTCAGCTCAGAGTTCATCCGGCCAGAGCTGTGTGGCCACCGATCCCATGCCAGGCAGCAGAGAGAGGAGACAGAGACAGGGCTGGTGCCCAGCACATGTGGGTCATGGGAGGGGAAGCCTGGGAAGATTGCCACCTCAATCTTATAGCTCTTTGGGGGTGGGGCAGGGGCATTGCTCTCTTTGGTCAAATCAAGGAAAGAGGACTTTTTGTAGCCACAGACTTGCCTGCTTTCTCTCATCAGTCAACCCAGAAGATCCAACAGTACTACTTTAAGTATGTGGATGGTGCTGTTCACACCGCTGGTCAAGCCAGCTGCACCTTTGGTGGTCTACTAGAACAGTGATGTTACAGAATCAACCTCTTCAATGAGGTCACATATGCTCTCAGCAGACTTGAACTGGTAAACAGGCTATTCTGGGTACTCCTCCAGCAAGTCCTGATTTCCAGAGCACTCTAAATGTAGGAGGCTGAGCTCTGCATTAACTGCTGGCCAGGGCAACTGTCTGTCAGGTCTAAGGAGGGGCGATGGGCTTCACCCCAACACCATGCAGGCCATCCTCTGCTTTCACAAACTTGGAGACCTAGGGTGTTATAATAAATAGCTGGCCTCTGCTTTTCCCGGCTGCTGTGGGAATCCTCCCGGGGCCTGCAAGCTCTTTGGAGAATGTTTACACAAAGGACAAGGAGCGGTCAAGGCTGATCCTTAAGCCTCCTGTTCATTCTCCAAGAAGTTCCTCTGCAGATGGATGAATGGGTGCAGGGTCACACTGCAGCCAGGCCACTGCGGTGCTGGCCTCTGCTCCAGACTGGAAAACATCTGCATTTCATCCTTCTAGAGTGGAGAATACCATGTCTGAAGAGCTAAGAAACTTGCTTCACCTTGTTAGAAACAGCAAGATGGGTGCTTTCTAAACTTGGAAAAAAACAAGTCTTGTTCACAAAGGTAATCACTCATTAAACAGATCCTTAACTCTTCAGGCAGAGAAGGTAGAAATGAGGGTGGCTTTGTCACAAATTTTATCAGCTGTGGTCATAGCAGGTGATGGTAACAGCAGAAGTGATCCCAGCCAATGAGCAGTCACTCCCCAGATCAAGAACGTGAGAAAGTTCTCTAAGTACCTGGATCCCCTTCCCTCATGTCTGGACACCAAGAGGAGCCAGGTGTCCTCAACTTCATAGACTTCTCCCACAAAACCGACTCCCTTAGAATCAGTTCACCTGATTCTAAGCTTCCTCAGCCCCCAGTCTTCATCCTCAAAGAAGCCATGTTTGGTAGAGGAGACTGGACCAGCACATGTGGACCAATTGGTAGAGTTCGGGTGCCAGCAGAGACTCAGGCAGGAATGTCACCAACAATGGCTGGCTGCGTGGACACATGGAACATCCATTCAGTGAAGGAAAGTCACCACCCACACAAGTCTGACCAGGCTAGAATTCTACTGCCCTACCCAATTGTTTTCTGTACAGCTGTGTGGACAGTCCCCAGGATTAGTTAGAGCCTTAACTGCAGCCCTGAGCCTCTTTACAGTGCTCTGTACCTTAACAGTCACAGTTAGGAAGAGGTCCGTGGAGTCTCTCATATAACAGTTTGGACATATCATGTCTCCTATAGGCTCAACATATGTGAACATTTGGTCCCAGATGGTGGCAATGTTTCTGGAGAGTTGAGGGACCTTTAGGAGAAGGTGCTAGTGGGAAGAAGCGGGCTGCTGGTGAGGATGGGTTTTGATGATGATAGCCTGGCCCTGCTTCTGGTCTCATACTCACTATGCTGTCTGGGTATCTTGTAATAAGCTGCTGTCTGAGCCCTGTCATATGCCTTCCCTGCTCTGGTGGACTCTTCAACCTCTGAGCTGTGAGCCACATTAACTTAATTATCTGGCTCCTGGAAAGGTGGGAAAACTCTTGAGATGCCCATCACTGATTTGAGATTCCACACTCAGGCCTCAGAATGGTAGTGCCTTGATCCTGGAGCCCAGAGAGAAGAAAGGACAACACAGCCCCTGCCCCTCCCCACCACCTACCTCACCCTGCCCCTGGAGAGCATTTATTTTGCAAAGAACAGACATTCCACTTAGGGTTCATTTGCTTGGTGTGGAAATCTAACCAGTTATGATGGACTTTGCCAAGTGGTGGTCCCTAAGCATGGGGAATGAAAGTGCTCCAGGGGACACGGGGCTGGCCCTGGGACAGCAGGCAAGAGAACATGATGGAGAGAAGGAAGCCAGGCGAAGAAGGTGGAAGACCAGAAGAGAAGCTCTGGGGTCCTATACTGTCCTTTCACCTCCATTACCTGTGTTCCTGGCTTCAGGGACGCCACAAGGTCTTTGACCATTTTGGCCTCAGAGACGGTGACACCGCCCACTACGAAGAGTATCAGGATGGGGTGGTCGCTGGGATGGGGTCGGCTCACCTGCAAAACAGAACCATAGGATCAGGTGAGGCCTGGGACTGCTGCCCTTGTGGGGACAGGACAAAGAAGCCTTGGAGTCATGATGACCAGACACACTAGCACTTTGTGACCTCACCAACTAGGAAAACACGCACAGGGCACATTAGTACATCCCTTACACAAAGGCTCTATGGAAAGGAATGCTAAGGGCGCTGGGCTATGCGGTGAGAGAAGGCTGGGGAACCTGACTGACCTCTTGGTTCAGGCTCCCTTTGTGGCAGAGCTCTGACAGCTACGGGTCCGCATTTGTGTCTTTGTCCATTTACTACAGCAGACTCCCTCAGAGGGGCACATATCTGCCTGGCTCCCTGCTGATCTCTGCACTCACCTCCTCAGGCACAGAGTAGGTACTCCATTGTGAGAAGTGGGGTGGAGGTGCATGAGATGGAACAGGCGAAGCCACCCTCACACACTGACTTCAGGCCCATATTTCTTTATTTTTTAAAAAATTTATTTATTTGCAAGCAGAGAGAGAGAGAGAAAGAGAGAGAGAGAGAGAGAGAGAGAGAGAGAGAGAGAGAGAGAGAGAGAGAGAGAGAGAGAGAGAGAGAGAGAAAGAATGGGCCCTCCAGGGCCTCTGGCTGCTGCAAATGAATTCCAGACTCATGTGCCCCATTGTGGCTTTATGTGGGTACTGGGGAATCTGAACTTGGGTCATTGGGTTTTGTAGGCAAACACCTTAACTGCAGAGCTATTTCTCCAGCCTCCAGGCCCATGTTTCTTCAAGCCTTAGCTGAGGACCTCTGCTGCATGAAGCCTAGATTAGTTTCTGTAGGGAGTCTTGCAGGTTCCTTAGGATTCTCTCAGGAGGGAGAGTAATATATGTATCAGAACGAGAAGGATGCCCAGTGATCTCTTAGGAAATGCAAATGGCCCATAAATGGATTCTGTGAGGGTTCCTGGAGACAATGTGCTTTAAGCCCCATCTGGAAGACAGAGTTGTTTGCATGAGTGTGCAGGAGAGATGGTGTGAGCCAAGCTTCACAGATGGGCAGAGGCCCAACTTGTATGGAGCATGCCTGGGTATGTTAAAAGCAGGGAGCTGTCAACTGCCTGCATGGCCGCCCAAGCCATGGATGGGAGAACAGGCCTCATCTCCGACAAGGAGGGGGGCTAAGGGGATAAGTGAGTTCACTCGCTCACGTTTACTGGGGGCCTTGACTGTCCCAAAGAGCAGCAGGGTGGGGCATTAGGCCTTAAGAGAGCCCAGAAAGGAGGAAGGCAGAGAGGGAAGAAGGAAGGGAGGGAGGAAAGACAGAAGCAAGGAAAGAAGGAATGAAGGGAAAGAAGGGAGGAAAGAAGAAAGGAAGCACGAAGGAAAGAAGGGAGGGAGGAAAATTGAAAGGGCTTCACAATGTGGCGAAGACTGGAATGTCTGCATCTCCCCTTCCCCTCCACTGCTTGCCTTTGACTTGTGTACCACAAGCCTCTGGCAACCTTGCTCTATCCAACTACCCCTCTGAAATGCTGGGATCATCGTGGAGGTCTCCGATAGCCAATATAGTGTAAGAGCCAATATATGCCTTTTTTGTTTCATCTAACAGAACATTTCTGTGGCCTTCATCACAGTTGATGACACCCTTCTTGGCCACCACAATGACATTCTGCTGATTCCTCCCCCCACCCAGTTTAGCTTCATTGTCGGGATTCTTCATCGTTTCCTCTTCTTGGTCTGCTCTTTGAATGCTGACATTGCTGAGGGCTCCACCTTTGGCCCCTTGCTTTTCTCCCTCAATCTACCATCCCTGAGGGACCTTCTCATCTGCCTTGGACAATCTTCTATGTGCTGCCTACATCCATAGATTCCTAGACATGACATGCTCAACCTTTGATGCCCCATCTTTCCTCAGTTCTCCTCCTGAGTTTCTAACCACACCAATTCTTCACTGTCACCTAAGGCTCAGACCAGAGTACCTGAGACTCACATCATCCCTTTCATCCCCCAGAGCAAGTCCTGCCCAAACCTGCCCCTGGATATTATTATTTTTAACTTTCAATTGACAGGCTTCGTACATATAGACAATATACCATGATCATAATCCCCTCCCACCACCCTCCCTTTCCCCTATCCAATTCCCCTTTATTGCATCCCTTCTTTTTTTAGTTATTTGCAAGCAGAGAGAGATAGAGAGAAGAGAGACAGACATGGTACTTTGCTTTCTTTGCCCACCATATACCAGGGAGGTTTTTCAGATCAGGAGGAAAGATGTGTAGCCCATAGGCCTCAGGGTAACACCAGTGGGCTTCATCATTCATTTATTTATTATTTATTTATTTTTGGTTTTTCAAGGTAGCATCTTGCTCTAGCCCAGGCTGACCTGGAATTTACTATATCATCTCAGGCTGGCCTCAAACTCAGTGATCCTCCTACCTCAGCCTCCAGGTGCTGGAATTAAAGGTGTGTACCACCATGCCTGTCAGGGGGAGGGAGGGAGGGAGGGAGGGAGGGAGAGAGAGAGAGAGAGAGAGAGAGAGAGAGAGAGAGAGAGAGAGAGAGAGAGAGAGAGAGAGAGAGAGAGAGAGAGAGAGGGGGAGGGC
>PVHP010032336.1:0-20383 GCA_004024765.1 Zapus hudsonius | reverse complement strand
GAAGGAAAGACAGAAATAAAAGATAGTTTTAAAAGAACAAGATGTCAGCAGCATGTTTCAGTAAAACTCAACTGGAAACCATGTTCCTAGTAACTGATGTATGAGGCCAGATTCCCAACAGAGCCTGAAAATTAGACTATAAATTGCAAGGCTTAATATCTTCAGAGATCATTCTGTATGGTGATTTATCAAATAAATAGTAAAAATTTGATTTAAGAGCACAATTTTAATCTAGTCAAGAGAATATTTCCAGAGGCATCAAAGGTAACACCCCCTCAGCTAGCCTTAGTCACCAGAGCTGTAACAACACAGCCCAAGCCTGGAGGGCACAATGACACCTGCCTAACACTGGAAGCACCAGATTCTTTTAATGCCCAGTAAGACAATCACTGCTCAGAGAAGTTTTCATCTGGGGAGATGCAGAGAATTCACAAAACAGACTCATAGCTTGTAAATTGTGGCACCACAGTAAGAGCCAGGGGACAGCACGGGAGCACCCAGCTGAGGAGGGCCCAGATGTTCAGTCAGAATCATAGCAGCTCCATCAGGGCTTCCAACAACACAGTGAGTTTTGAAAGAGAGAGAGAGAGAGAGATAGAGAGAGAGAGAGAGAGAGTTTATCTTAAAGCAACTAAGTAAACTGCAATTGAACTTAGCCTCATAATTAACTACAGCACATTTACTTCATTAACCCCTTAATAAACAAGTCAACTTTACTGATAAAAACATTTCCTTAGATGCTAACTACCAAATTTTCTCAGCAGCTTATTAACAACAAATAATCATGAAACATTATTTTAAAACTTAAATCCCCAGTTGGTTTGGCACCAAACTTTAGTTCCACATTCACAGTACTGTGTACAAAAGGGCAGATCTTGGGATTCCAGAGTGTAGGAGTGTATTCTTTCCTCATGCTGTATTCTCATTCACTGGTCACAAAGGTCGCGATATCCTCAGTGCTGAGTTAGAGGTCTGTGAACAGTGGGTACCAACATTTCAAGCTGTTGTAATTTTATTCCATGTTGAGATTTTAATGCATCTGTCATAGATATGTACAAACGCAAGAGGATTTGAACAGATACACACACTTTCGAACAGAAAAATGACTAGTATATGTGAACTATTTTTTCCCAAATGAATAGTTAGTAAAGAATTTTCTTTCCATCAATCTATCAAGGTCCAGACCAGCAATGTAGGTAGGATGTCCATCCAGAAGCACGGGAAATGTTTTCTTCTTCACCTTAGGAAGATAAAAAAAATTAACTTTTCTCAATGTGAAATCCATATAGTAAAATCATTATGCAGCATGACCAAATAATATCCACTTCATTATTAGAGGTCACCTTGTTATTACTCTAAATTTCTTAAGAATGTAATTTTGGAGCTGGAGTGGTGACACACCTCTTGGTCCTAGTACCAGGGAGGCTGATGCAGAAAGATTGAGTTTGAGGACATTATAAAATTAGTGTGTCTTGACTAGTTGGAAAGAAGGGTTTCAGTGGCAGGAGGGTGGTGGGGTGGGAGGGAATTATGATCATGGTGTATTGTCTCTGTAAATGGAGTTTGTCAATAAAAAGCTAAAAATATAAAAAAAATTAGTGTTCGTGATTTTCTCTTTATTCAGGGGCTGTTCCACTTCTATGCAATTAGAAGAAGGCTTCTTCTTTTTTCATTCTGATAGGAATCTTTTTGTGGTTTTAGAAGCTTTGGATTGATATCTTTCATCAGTTCTGGAAAGATTTCTGCTCCTCTCTTCGTTTACTGTCTTTTTTTCTTCCTCTTCTTTCAGAACTTTATTATTGCTAATAATGATGTCATTTACACCTAAAGACAATTACAGCATCACCCCAGGCACCTCTGGACCAATTTATAATTTTCTTTTCAGTTCCTTTCTCCCCACAAGCTGCTTCTCTCAAATTTTCCTTCCTTCCTGCAAAGCACATATAGGAAGTCCTTCATCTGCCCACATCTTAACAAGAAACAGAAGGTCAATTCTTAAATATATGTACACTAACTTCCTTCTGTCTTCTTTTACTCACCTGTCTGCAACCTTCCTCTCCTTTCTCCATGCTGAATTCTGCCAAATAATTTCTTACCTATATTCCAGTTTACTCATACTGTCTGTCTGTAATTGTTTTTATTTAATTGCAAACAGAGAGACAGAGAGATAGAGAGAGAGAGAGACAGAGAGAGAAAATGAGCAAGCCAGGGCCTCCAGCTGCTGCACCTCTTTGTATATCTGGCTTTATGTGGGTACTGGGGAGTTGAACCTGGGGTTGTTAGGCAAGCACCTTAACCTGAACCTTCTCTCCATCCCTTGTTTTGTCTTTTTCAAAAATCACTTTTGCTATATATTTATTTAATTTGTTCTTTCAAGGTAGGGAATTGCCCTAGCCCAGGCTGACCTGGAACTCACTCTGTAGTCCCAGGCTGGCCTTGAACTCAGGGAAATCATTTTACTACTGCTACCCACATGCTGGGATTCCAACCTGCACCACCACACCTGGCCTTGCATTTTGAACAAATGTTTTAAAAACATTCTTATTTGAGAGGATAGTGACAATATGGGCACACCAGGAACTCTTGCCACTGCCAACAAACTCCAGGTTTGGGTACTCGGGAAATGAACAAAGGCTATCAGGTGTTGCATGCAAGTACCTTTAACAACTGAGCTATCTGTCCAGACCTAAAGCTGACTCACTTGAAAAATGGACTGCTGGGTAGAGGCCAAGTATTGACCACATGAGAGTTGTATTTAATAATTGTTTTAACCCAGGAAAATTAACTGTCCAAAAAAAATCTAGGGTCATTTACAAAAGTGAAACTAGTCAAGCCTACTGTGGTGTCACATTCATTTAATCTCAGAATTCGGGAGGATCACTGAAAGTTCAAGGCCATCCTGGGACTACAGAGTGAGTTCCAGGTCAGCCTGGATATGAGAGACTATACTTCAGAAGAACAAACAAACAAAAATCAGAACATTTAAATAAGCCTCTTATGTTTCCTGAAATGCCAGATAAGATGATACTTGAGTAGTGGGAAATGTTATTTCATAGCTGCATATTAAAATATCTGTGGTGCGATATCATCATAAATTTAGTGTAAACAAGCAGCCTGGCAAGGGCCTCTGGGAGCCTGTAGAGAGGCAGATCAGAGCAAGGGCAGAGCAGTATGGAAGCCATGAGTCTGAAGCATGTCTACCATCTCTGCCAGCTTTACTTTTTTCTCTTCTCTAGTCATTATGAGGATCAAAGATAAAGACCAGGACTTGGGATACAAAAAGTACACAATGAGGTTTATTCTTAGAGGTAATATACTGGCAAGCTAGTGTTGAAATATCTTGTTTAAGAAATCTTGCCAGGCTTGGTGGCGCATGCCTTTGATACCAGCACTTGGAAGTCACAGGTAGGAGGACCACCAAGAGTTCAAGGCAACCCTGAGAATACAATACTGAATTCCATGTTCCAAGTCAGCCTGAGCTAGAGCGAGACCCTACCTTGAAAACAAACACAAACACATACATCAATAAGTCTAACAACTTAGGTCTTTGGTTTGAATTCACTATGTAGTTTCAGGTTGGTCTTGAACTCACGGGCAAGCTCCTACCTCTGCCTCCTGAGTGCTATGATCGCAACACACCCAACCTAGGCTTATCCTCTGTAATTCCAATTGCTCTCACCTTTGACTGGAGAATCTGTTCTACCTTACAGATAGGGGAGAATGCTGGGGAAAAGCAGGACCCATCAACACATCAACATGATAGAGCCCAAACTACCATGTGATGGGTCACCCTCCACCACATCTGCCCAGGCCCAGAAGTCATTTCAGAGGAAGTGGTGACAAAATACTCCTCTCACAGGTAGCCTGAAACCACTTCCAGGGAGACGGTGACAGAGAGGAGAAAGGGGAAAACAGGAAAAATGGGAATACGGGAAAAATAGAAAAAATGGTATAAACAGCAAAAATTGGAGAACGAAAAACTGGGTAATAATTGGAAAAATGAGGAAACCGTGAAAATTGGAAATACTGGGAAAAACAAAAAAAAATGTGTAAAACGGGGATCACAGGGGGAAAGTGGAAACAAGGGAAAAACGGAAAAAAATGGAAAAATGGGATGAACAGGAAAAACAGGGGAAAACAGGTCAAACGTGGCAAATGGAGCAATGGGGTAAAGGGGGCAAATGGGGCAAATGCGGAAAATAGAGCAAACAGGTTAAAGAGGGCAATCAGTAAAAAAAGGGTAAACAGGGCAAACGGGGCAAATGGAGTATAAGGTGAAGACACGGGAAAAACAAAAAAGGGAAAATGGGGATAATGTGAAAAATGGGAAACATGGGGATAAGGGGGAAAACGGAAAAATTATAACATTGGGAAAACGGGAAAAACTGGAACAATGGGAAAAAAAACCGTCTAAAAGGGGAAAATTGGACAACAAACAACACGGGAATAATGAGAAAAAAGGGACTAAAAGGCAATATGGGAAAAAACAGAAAAAATGGGAATAAAGGGTACAACGAGATCACAGGGACCACGTGAATTACATGAAAATTGGGAAAATGGGAAAACCAGAAAAAAATCAGGAAAAATTAGATGAACAGTAAAAACTAGGGAAAAGGGGTCAAACGGTGTCATTGGTGCAATCAGGACAAAGCGGGCACATGTGGCAAAAGGGGAAAATAGGACAATCTGGAAAAACGGGGAAAAGAGGACAAATGGGCAAATGGGGAAAACTGGGAAAAAACAGAAATGGGAAAAACAGGAAAATGGGGGGAAAAGGAAAAAGGGTAAAATGGGGAAAACAGGAAAATGGGAAACAAAGCAAAAAAGGAAAATGGGAAAAACAGGGATCAGGATGAACATGTGAAAAACGGGAAAAACGGGGAAAACAAAAAATGATAAAAATGGGGAAAAGTGGAAAAACAGGATGAACGGAACAAACGGGTCAAACAGGGGAATGGCACAGTCAGAACAAACAGGGCAAATGGGGCAAAGAGGGCAAATGAGCCAAATGGAGCAAACGGGGCAAATGGGGCAAAACAGAAAAAAAAATGGGAAAATGGGTAAATGTGCAAAACATAATAAATGGGGAAATGCAAAAATGGGGAAAACGGAGCAAACAAGCCTAAAGGGCAAACAGGTTAAGTGAGGCAATAAGGGGAAAACTGGAAAAAATGGGATAATGAGGAAATTGGTGAAAATGGGAAAAATGGAGAAAAAAACGGGAAATATGCTATAAACGGGAAAACATGGACAATGAAAAACACAGGAATAATGGGAAAATTGGGAATAACAGGGTAAAGAGGAAATACAGGAAAAACAGGAAAATCGGGGAAATTGGTATCATGGGGAACATGTGAAAAACGGGAAAAAATGGAAAACAGGAAAAACAGGAATATGGGGAAAAGGGAAAATGGGGAAAATGGTTTAAACCGGGATCACGGCAAATATGTGAAAAATGGAAAAACAGTGAATCTGGGAAAACAGGAAAAATGGGATGAATGGGAAAACTGTGGGAAAAGTAGTTAAACTGGGTGGAAGTGCATTTGGGGGAAAGGGGACAAAAGGGGTTATTGGGGAAAATGGAGCAAATGTGGCAAAGAGGGCAATGAATAAAAACAGGGCAAACAGGGAAAATGGTGAAATGGGCCTAAATGGAAAAAAAATGAGAAAACACGAAAAACGGGATAACGGAGAAAATAGGAAAAACGGGATGAAAAAGAACGCGAGAAAAATGGGCAAATCAGAAAAAAGGGAAAAATGTGAAAAAATCGATGAACGGAGCAAACGGGTCAAACGGGACATACAGGGGAAATGACACAATCGGGGAAAACGGAGCAAAAGGGGCAAATTGGGAAAATGGGACAAAACAGGGTAAAGAAGCAAAACGGTTAAAAACGGAAAAAATGGGTAAAATGGGAAAATGGGAAAAATAGAAAAAAAGGTACTAAAAGGAAAAGCAGAAAAACAGGAATACAAGGGAAAAGGGGAAATGGGAAAAATGGGCAAATTGGGAAAAATAGGAGAAAGGGGGAAACAGGAAAATGGGAAAATGGGAAAAATGGTATAAACAGGAAAAATTGGAGAACGGAAAACAATGGACTAATGGGAAAAATGTGACAACCGTGAAAACTGGAAATAAAGGGAAAAACAGGAAAAAATGGGTAAAACCAGGATCACAGGGAACAAGTGAAAACTAGGGAAAAACAGGAAAAATGGGATGAACGGGAAAAACAGGTCAAACGTGGCAAATGCAGCAATGGGGTAAAGGGGGCAAATGGAGCAAATGGAGCAAATGGAGTAAATGGGGTTAAGAGGGCAATCAGGAAAAATGGGGCACACATGGCAAACGGGGCATATGGGGTAAAAGGTGAAGACTCAGGAAAAACAGGAAAAATGGGAAAACGGGAAAAATGGGGGTAATGTGAAAAATGGAAAACATGGGGATAATGGGGAAAACAAGAAAAATGGGAAAAATTATAAAAATGGGAAAATGGGAATGATGGGAAAACGAGACTAAAGGGGAAAACAGGAATAATGGGGAGAAGCAGGAAAAAATGGGAAAAACGGGTAAAACAAGGAACAAGTGAAATATGTGAAAACAGGGAATTAGGCAAAACAGGAAAAAAAGGATGAACGGGAAAATTAGGGAAAACGGGTGAAACGGTGCATATGGCGCAATTGGGAAAAAAGGGCAAACGGGGCAAAAGGGGAAAATAGGACAATCAGGGAAAATAGGGCAATTGGGGAATATGTCAAAAACAGTACAAACGGGAGAAACAGGAAAAAGAAGAAAATGGGAAAAATGGAGAAAACGGGAAAACGGGAAACAAAGCAAAAAAGGGAAAATGGGAAAAAAGGGTGTTCACAGTGAACATTTGAAAAAAGGGAAAAATGGGGAAAAGGAAAAATGAGAAAAACCGGGAAAAGTGGAAAAACAGGATGAACGGAAAAAAAAACGGGTCAAATGGGGTAATGACGCAGTCGGAGCAAACAGGGCAAATCGGACAAACGGCAAAAATGGGAAAAAGGAACAAACAGGGCAAGTGGGGCTAACCTGAAAAAAAACAAAAAAAGGGAAAACGGGGAAATGGGGAAAATGTGATAAACAGGGCACGTGAGAAAAAAGGCAAAAAATGGGGAGAATGGGGCAAAAAGGCCTTTAAGGGCAAACAGGTTAAATGAGGCAAAACGGGGGAAAACTGGAAAAATGGAAAAAAAAAACAGGAAAACGAGGAAATGGGGAAAATGGGAAAAATGGAGGAAAAAACGGGAAATACGGTATAAACGGGAAAACGTGGACAACAAAAACAGGAATAATGGAAAAATGGGAATAACAGGGAAAACAGGAAAAATGGGAAAATCAGTTTAAAAGGGTAGCACAGGGAACACGTGAAAAATGTGAAAAATAAGGAAAATGGGAAAAGAGGAAAATGTGAAAACGAAAAAAGAGGGAAAATGGGAAAAATGGTTAAAACGGGATCACCTCAAACATGTGAAAAATGGGAAAAAGGGAAAAATGCTGAAACTGGGAAAATGGCAAAAATGGGAAGAATGGCAAAAATAGGAGAAAACTGGTTAAATGGGTGAAAGGCGCATGTGGGGCAAAGGGGGCAAAAGGTGCTATTGTGGAAAATGGAGCAAATAGGGCAAGAAGGGCAATCAGGAAAAACGGGTAACACAGGGAAAATGGTGCAAATGGGGCTAAACGGAAAAAAACGGGAAAAACAGGAAAACGGGGAAATGGGGGAAACGGGAAAAAAGAGGATCAAGTGGAACATGTGAGAAATGGGAAAATCAGGTAAAACGGGGAAAACAGGAAAATGTTGATGAACAGAGCAAACGGGACATAAGGAGAAAATGGCGCAATCGGGGCCAATGGAGCAAACGGAGCAAGCAAGGCAAAACAGGGAAAAACAGAAAAAAAAGGGCAAAACGGGAAAAAAGGAAAATGGGGAAAATGTGCAAAATGTGACGAATGGGAGAAAGGGGAAAACAGGAAAAACGGGAAAACGGGAAAAATGGGAAAAACAGGAAAAAAATTGGTATGAATGGGGAAAATTGAAGAAAAAAAGGGAATAATGGGAAAAACGGGGCAACTGTGAAAACTGGAAATATGGGGAACAACAGGAAAAAATCGGTAAAATGGGGATCACGGGGAACAAGTGAAATCAGGAAAATTGGAAAAAATGGGAAAAATGGGATGAAAAGGAAAAACGGGGGAAAAGGTGAAACGTGGCAAATTGGGCAATAGGGTAAAGTGGGCAAATGGGGCAATCAGGAAAACCGGGCAATCAGGGCAAACAGGGCAAATGGGGTAAAAGGTGAAAACATGGGAAAAACGGGAAAATGGGAAAATGGCAATAATGTGAAAAACGGGAAACACGGGGAAAACGGGAACAATGGGAAAAAATTGTAACAATGGGAAAATGGTAAATATAGGAAAAAACAGTATAAATGGGACAAATTGGACAATGAAAAACAAGGGAACACTGGGAAAAATGGGACAACGGGGAAAACTGGAAATAGTGGGAAAAATGGGAAAAACGGGTCAAATGGGGATCAGGCGGAACTAGTGAAAAACAGAGAAAATGGGAAAAACAAGAAAAATGGGATGAACAGGATAATTGGGGATAAACAGATCAAACGTGGCAAATGGAGCAATGGAGTAAAGGGGACAAAGAGCGCAGCTAAGGCATATGTTGCAAATGGGGAAAATGGGGCAAAACAGGGTAAAAAAGGCAAACAGGGAAAAAAAAAGGGGGAAAACAGGAAAAAAGGGAAAACAGGAAAAATAGAATAAAGGTACAAAGGTAAAAACAGAAAAACAGGAGTACGAAGGAAAAGGGAACACAGGAAATATGCGCAAAATAGGTAAAACAGGAGTAAGGGGAAAAGAAGAAAAATGGGAAAACGGGAAAAATGGTAGAAACGGAAAAATTGGAGAGAGAAAAACAAGGGAATGATGGGAAAAACAGGACAACCGTAAAAACTGGGAATACTGGGAAAAACTGGAAAAAATGGTTAAAACGGGCATCATGGGAAACAAGTGAAAACCAGGAAAAAATGGGAAAAACGGGAAAAATGGGATGAATGGGAAAAACGAGGGAAAACATATCAAACATGACAAATGGAGCAATGGGGTAAAGTGGAGAAACAGGGCACTTGGGGCAAATGGAGGAAATGGGGTAAAGAGGGCAATCTGGAAAAATGGGGCAAACAGGGCAAACGGGGCAATTGGGGTAAAAGGTGAAAGCACAGCAAAAATAGGAAAAACGGGGATCAAGTGGAACATGAGAAAAATGGGCAAATCAGAGAAAATGGGAAAAAGTCGATGAACAGAGCAAGAGGGGCAAATGGGACATATGGGGAAATCCACAATCGAGGCAAATGGAGCAAACGGGACAAATAGGGAAAATGGGACAAAACAGGGCAAACAAGGCAAAATAGGGAAAAACAGACAAAAATGGGCAAAACAGGAAAAAAGCAAAAATGGGAAAACAGGAAAAATAAAAAAAAGTTACAGAAGGTTAAAAACGGAAAATGGGAATACAAGGAAAAAGGGAAAAACGGAAAAAAATTGGCTAATTGGGAAAAACGGGAGAAAGAGGAAAACAGGAAAAATGGGAAAACCGGAAAAAAGGTATAAAAAGGAATAATTGGAGAATGAAAAACAAGTGAACAATGGGAAAAATGGGACAACCATTAAAAGTGGAAATGCAGGAAAAAACAGGAAAAAATGGGTAAAAAGGGGATCACGGGGACAAGTGAAAACCAGGGAAAATGGGAAAAACAGTAAAAATGGGATGAACAGGAAACACGGGAGAAAACAGGTTAAATGTGGCAAATGGAGCAATGGGGTAAAGTGGGGAAAAGGGGAAAATTGGGCAAATCGAGAAATCAGGGTAAAGAGGGCAATCAGGAAAAAAAGGGCAAACAGGGCAAAGGAGGCAATTGGGGTAAAATGTGAAAACATGGGAAAAACAGGAAAAATGAGAAAACGGGGAAAATGGGAATTAGGTGAAAAATGGGAAATATGGGGAAAACGGAAAAAAATGGGAAAAATTGTAACAATGGGAAAAATGGAAAAACGGGTAAAACAGGAAAAATGGTATAAATGGGAAAAATTGGACAATGAAAAACAAGGGAATAATAGGACAAACAGGACATCCATTAAAACTGCAGAGAGGAAAACGGGAAACGATGGGAAAAATGGGTGAATGGGGAACTTGTGAAAAACAGGGAAAATGAAAAAAATTGGATGAAAGGTAAAATCGGGGGTAAAGAGGTCAAACATGACAAATGGAGCAATGGGGTAAAGAGGCAAACTGGGTAAATGGGGAAAATGGGGAAAACAGGGCAAACAAGGCAAAACGGGGAAAAATAGAAAAAGCGGCAAAACGGGAAAAACAGGAAAATGGGAAAAAGGGAAAAATAGAAAAAAGGTACAAAAGCTAAAAACGGAAATATGTGGAAAAATGGGAAAATGGCAAAATTGGGCAAAATTGGAAAAATGGGAGAAGGGAAAACAAGTAAAATCGGAAAACGGGAAAAACGGAAAAAAAGTATAAATGGGAAAAATTGGAAAAAGAAAAACAAGGGAATAATTTGAAAAACAGGACAACCGTGAAAACTGGAAATACTGGGAAAAACTGGAAAAATGGGTAAAACGGGGATCATGGGGAACAAGTTAAAACCAGGAAAAAACGGGAAGAATGGGAAAAATGGGATGAATGGGAAAAACGGGGGAAAACATATCAAAAGTGGCAAATGGAGCAATGGGGTAGAGTGGGGAAACGGGGCAATTGGGGCAAATTGAGTAAACGGGGTAAAGAGGGCAATCTGGAATAACGGGGCAAACAGGGCAAATGGGTCAATTGGGGTAAAAGTTGAAAACACGGAAAAAACAGGAAAAATGGGGAAAACAGGAAAAACGGGGATCAAGTGGAACACATGAAACATTGGCAAATCATGTAAAAAGGGAAAAATGGGAAAAAGTCGATGAACAGAGCAAACGGGGCAAATAGGACAGATGGGGAAATCCACAATCGGGGCAAACAGAGCAAACGGGGCAAATAGGGAAAATGGGGCAAAACAGAGCAAACAAGGCAAAGTAGGGAAAACAGCCAAAAACAGGCAAAACAGGGAAAAAGCAAAAACGGGAAAAATAGAAAAAACGTACAAAAGGTAAAAACAGAAAATGGGTATACGAGGAAAAAGGGGAAAACGGGAAAAATGGGCGAATTGGGAAAAACGAGAGAAAGGCAAAAGCAGAAAAAATAGGAAAAACAGTATAAATGGAAAAAATTGGAGAACAAAAAACAAGGGAATAATGTGAAAAATGGGACAACCGTGAAAAGTGGATATACAGGGAAAAACAGGAAAAAATGAGTAAATGGGATCACGGGGAACAAGTGAAAACCAGGGAAAACGGGAAAAATGGGGGAAAACAGGTCAAATGTAGCAAATGGAGCAATGGGGTAAAGTGGGGAAATGGGGCAAATGGGTCAAATGGAGAAATAGTGGTAAAATTGGCAATCAGGGAAAAAGTGGCAAAAAGGGCAAATGGGGCAATTGGGGTAAAAGGTGAAAACACGGGAAAAACAGGAAAAATGAGAAAACGGGGAAAATGGGAATAATGTGAAAAATGGGAAACATGGGGTAAAAGGGGAAAAATTGTAACAATGGGAAAAATGGAAAAATGGGTAAAATGGTATAAATGGGAAAAATTGGACAACGAAAAAAAAAGGGAATAATGGGACAAACGGGACAACCATGAAAACTGGAAAGAGAGAGGAAAACGGGAAAAAAAAGGGTAAAACAGGGATCACGGGGAAATAGTGAAAAACGGAAAAATACGGAAAATGGGAAAAACAGGAAAAAGGTAAAACAAAAAAAGGGAAAATGGGAAAAATGGGAAAAATTGGATGAAAGGTAAAAACAGGGGTAAAGAGGTCAAACATGACAAATGGAGCAATGGGGTAAAGGGGGCAAATGGGGTAAATTGGGAAAAGGGGGAAAATGGGGCAAAACAGGGCAAACAAGGCAAAACGGGGAAAAACAGAAAAAGGGGCAAAATAGGAAAATGGGAAAAAGGGAAAAATAGATAAAAGGTACAAAAGCTAAAAATGGAAAAACAGAAATATGAGGAAAAATGAGAAAATGGGAAAATTGGGGAAAATTGGAAAAACGGGAGAAAGGGGAAAACAGGCAAAATGGGAAAATGGGAAAAACAGAAAAAAACTGTATAAACGGGAAAAATTGGAAAAAGAAAAACAAGGGAATAATGGGAAAACCGAGACAACCTTGAAAACTGGAAATACTGGGAACAACTGGAAAAAATGGGTAAAACAGGGATCACGGGGAGCAAGTGAAAACCAGAAATAAACAGGAAAAATGGGATGAATGGGGAAAACAGGTCAAACGTGGGAAATGGAGCAATGGGGTAAAGGGGGCAAATGGGGCAAATATGGCAAATGGAGCAAGCAGGGTAAAGAGGCAATCAGTAAAAAGGACAAAGAGGGCAAACGGGCACTGGAGGTACTCAAGCTGCTGGTGGTTGACATCTGAAGTCTTCTGGGTAGGTCTGGGCTCACTGCTGGCTCAGGGTCTATCCTGGGCTCACTGTTGGCTCAGGGTCAATCCCGGACTCACTGCTGGCTCAGGGTATATCCTGGGCTCACTGCTGACTCAGGGTCAATCCGGAGTCACTGCTGGCTCAATGTCATCCTGGGCTCACTGCTGGCTCAGGGTAATCCTAGGCACATTGCTGGCTCAGTGTTAATCCTGGGCTCACTGCTGGCTCAGGGTAATCCTAGGCACATTGCTGGCTCAGTGTTAATCCTGGGCTCACTGCTGGCTCAGGGATATCCTGGGCTCACTGCCGGCTCAGGGTCATCCTGGGCTCACTGCCAGTTCAGGGTCCATCCTATGCTCACTGCCAGTTCAGGGTCAATCCTGGGCTCACTGCTGTCTCAGTGACATTTTGGACTCACCGCTGGCTCATGGTCATCCTGTGCTCACTGCTGGCTCATGGTCAATCCTGGGCTCACTGCCAGCTTAGTGTAATTCCTGGGCTCACTGTAACTCAGGGTCATTCCTGGGCTCACTGCCGGCTCAGGGTTAATCCTGTGCTCACTCATGGCTCAGGGTCATCCTGGGCTCACTACTGGCTCAGGGTCTATTCTGGGCTCACTGATGGCTCAGGGTCAATCCAGGGCTCACTGCTGGCTCAGGGTCATCTTGTGCTCACTGCCAGCTCAGGGTCAATCCTGGGCTCAGTGCCAGTTTATTGTAATTCCTGGGCTCACTGTAACTCAGGGTCATTCCTGGGCTCACGACTGTCTCAGGGTCAATCCTGGGCTCACTGCTGTCTCAGTGACATTCTGGGCTCACTTCTGGCTCAGGGTCATCCTGTGCTCACTGCCGGCTCAGGGTCAGTCCTGGGCTCAGTGCCGGCTTAGTGAAATCCCTGGGCTCACTGCCAGCTCAGGATTAGCATGGGTTTAATACCGGCTCAGTCTCAATCCTGGGTTTACGGCCGGCTAAGGGTCAATCCTGGGCTCACTGACGGCTCAGGGTCATTCTGGGCTCACTGCTGGCTCAGGATCAATCTTGGGCTCACTACTGCCTGAGGGTCAATCTTGGGTTCACTGCTGGCTCAGAGTCAATCCTGGGCTCAATGCTGGCTCAGGGCCAATCCTGGCCTCACTGCCAGCTCAGGGTCACTGCTGGGCTCACTGCTGTCTCAGGGTCATTCATGGGCTCAGTGCGGGCTAAGGGAAATTCCTGGGCTCAGTGTAACTCAGGGTCAATCCTGGGTTCACTGCATGTCAGGGACAATCCTGGGCTCGCTGCTGACTCGGGATCAATCCAGGGCTCACTGCTGGCTCAGGTTCAATCCTGGGCTCGCTGCTGGCTCTGGGTCATCCTCGGCTCACTGCCAGCTGAGGGTCTATCCTGGGCTCACTGCTGGCTCACGGTCATCCTGGGTTCACTGTCACTCGGGGTCAATACTGGTGTTATTGCTGGAACAGGGATATCCTAGGCTCACTACTGGCTCAGGGTCATCCTGGGCTCACTGCTGGCTCAGGCTCTATCCTGGGCTCACTGCTGGCTCAGGGTCAATCCTGGGCTCACTGCTGTCTCAAGGTCAATCCTGGAATCACTGCTGGCTCAGGGTCAATCCTCGGCTCACTGCCGGCTCAGGGTCAATCCTGGGCTCATTTCTGGCTGAGGGTCATCCTGGCCTCATTACCGGCTCATGGTCGATCCTTGCCTCACTGCCGGCTCAGGGTCAATCCTGGGCTCACTGCTGGCTCAGGGTCAATATTTGGCTCACTGCTGTCTCAGGGTTAATCTTGGGTTCACTGCTGCCTCAAAGTCAATCCTTGGTTCACTGCTGGCTCAGGGTCAATCCTGGCCTCACTGCTGGCTCAGGGTCACTGCTGGGCCCACTGCCGTTTCAGGGTCTATTCTGGGCTCAGTGCTGGCTCAGGGTAATTCCTGGGCTCACTGTAACTCAGGTTCATTCCTGGATTCACTGCAAGTCAGGGTCAATCTTGGGCTCACGGTAACTCAGGGTCAATCCTGGGGTCACTGCTATCTCAAGTTTATCCTGTGCTCACTGCTGTCTCAGGATCAATCCAGGGCACACTGCTGGCTCAGGATCAATACTAGGCTCACTGCCAGCTCAAGGTCATTCTGGGCTCACTGTTGGCTCAGGGTCATGGTCAATCCTTGGCTCACTGCTGGCTAAGGGTCATCCTTGGCTCACTGCCGGCTCAGGGTCAATCCTGGGCTCACTGATGGCTCAGGGTCATTCCGGGATCACTGCTGGCTCAGGGTCAATATTGGGCTCACTGCTGGCTGAGGGATAATCTTGGGTTCACTGCTGCCTCAAAGTCAATCCTGGGCTCACTGCTGGCTCAGGGTCAATCCTTGCCTCACTGCCCGCTCAGGGTCACTGCTGGCCTCACTGCCATCTCAGGGTCTATCCTGGGCTCAGTGCAAGCTCAGGGTAATTCCTGGGCTCCCTGCAACTCAGGGTCAATCCGGGTTCACTGCTGGCTCAGGGTCATCCTGGCCTCACTGCCATCTCAGGGTCAATCCTGGAATCACTGCCGGTTCAGGGTCAATCCTGGGCTCACTGCTGGCTCAGGGTCATCCTGGCCTCACTGCCATCTCAGGGTCAATCCTGGACTCACTGCCGGTTCAGGGTCAATCCTGGGCTCACTGCTGGCTCAGGGTCAATCCTGGGCTCACTGCCGGCTTATGGTCAATCCTCGGCTCACTGCTGGCTCAGGGTCTATCTTGGGTTCATGCTGGCTTAGAGTCAATCCTGGGCTCACTGCAAATGAGGGTCAATCCTGGGCTAACTGCTGGCTCAGGGTCAATCGTGTGCTCACTGGTGGCTCAGGGTCTATCCTGGGGTCACTGTTGGCTCAGGGTCTATCCTGGGCTCACTGTTGGCTCAAGGTCAATCCTGGGCTCACTGCTGGCTCAGGGATATCCTGGAATCAATGCTGGTTTAGTGTAATCCTGGGCTCATTGCCAGCTCAGAGTCAATCCTGGGCTCACTGCTGCCTCAGGTTCATCCTGGGTTCACTGCCGGCTCATTGCCAATCCTAGGCTTACTGCTGCCTCAGGGTCATCCTGGGTTCACTGCCGGCTCAGGGTAAATCCTGGGCTCACTGCCGGCTAATGGTTATCTTGGACTTACTGCCGAATCATGGTAAATCCTGGGTTCACTGCAGGCTCAGGGAGCATCCTGGGCTCAGTGCTGGCTCAGGGTCATCCTGGGCTCAATGTAACTCAGCATCAATCCTGGGCTCACTGCTTGCTCAGGGTCCTCCTGGGTTCACTGCCGGCTCAGGGTCAATCCTGGGAAGGGTCAATCCTGGGTTCACTGCCAGCTCATGGTCAATCCTCGGCTCACTGCTGGCTCAGGGTCTATCCTGGGTTCACTGCTGGCTCAGGGTCAATCCTGGGCTCTCTGTAACACAGAGTCAATCCTGGGCTCATTGCTGACTCAGGGTCATCCTGGGATTACTGATGGCTTAGTGTAATCCTGGGCTCATTGCCAGCTCAGAGTCAATCCTGGGCTCACTGCTGGCTCAGATTCATCCTGGGTTCACTGCCGGCTCAGGGTAAATCCTGGGCTCACTGCCGGCTAATGGTTATCTTGGACTTACTGCCGAATCATGGTAAATCCTGGGTTCACTGCAGGCTCAGGGAGAATCCTGGGCTCAGTGCTGGCTCAGGGTCATCCTGGGTTAACTGCCGACTCAGGGTCAATCCTGGGCTCACTGCTGGCTCATGGTCATCCTGGGCTCACTACCGGCTCATGATTAATCCTGGGCTCACTAATGGCTCAGGGTCAATCCTCGGCTCACTGCTGACTCACAGTCATCCTTTGATCACTGCTGGCTCAGGGTCATCCTGGGCTCAATGCTGGTTCAGGGTCAATCCTGGGCTCACTGCTGACTCAGGGTCAATCCTGGACTCACTGGTGGCTCCGGGTCAATCCTAGGCTCACTGCCGGCTCAGTGTCATCCTGGGTTCACTGCTGGCTCAGCGTCATCCTAGGCTCATTGCTGGCTCAGAGTTAATCCTGGGCTCACTGCCGGCTCAGGGATATCCTCATCTCACTGCCGGCTCAGGGTCAATCCAGGACTCACTGTTGTCACAGTGTCATTTGGGCTCACTGCTGTCTCATGGTCATCCTGTGCTCACTGTGCCACTGCAACTCAAAGTCAATCCTGGGCTCAGTGCTGGCTCAGGTTCAATACTGGGCTCACTGACGACTCAGGGTCAATCCTGGGCTCACTGCCGGCTGAGGATCAATCTTGGGTTCATTGCTGCATCAGGGTCATCCTTCGCTCACTGCTGGCTCAGGGTCAATCCTGGGCTCACTGCTTGCTCAGGGCATCCTGGGCTCATTGCCGGCTCAGGGTCAATCTTCAGCTCACTGCTTGTTCAGATTCATCCTGGGTTCACTGCCGGCTCAGGGTCAATCCTGGTATCACTGTCAGCTCAGGGTCATCCTGGGTTCATTGCCAGCTCAGGGTCAATCCTGGGATCATGGCCGGCTCAGGGTAAATCTTGGGCTCACTGCAGGCTCAGGGTCAATCCTGGGCTCACTGCCGGCTCAGGATCAATCCTAGGCTCACTGCTGGCTCAGGGTCTATCCTGGCCTCACTACTGGCTCAGGGATATCCTGGGCTCACTACTGGCTCAGGGTCTATCCTGGGCTCACTACTGGCTCAGGGCCATCCTTGGCTCACTGCCTGCTCAGGGTCAATCCTGAGCCACTGCAACTCAGTCTATCCTGGGATCATTGCTGGCTCAGGGTCATCCTGTGCTCACTGACGGCTCAGAATCAATCCTGGGCTCACTGCCGGCTCAGGGTCAATACTGGGCTCACTGATGCCTCAGGGTCATCCTGAGCTCACTGCTGGCTCAGGGTCAATCCAGGGCTCACTGTAACTCAGGGACAATCCTGGGCTCATTGCTGGCTCAGGGTCATCCTGGGCCCACTACCAGCTCAGGGTCATCCTGGGCTCACTCCTAGATCAGGGTCAATCATGGGCTCACTGCTGGCTCAGGGTCAATCCTAGGATCACTGTTTGCTCAGGGTCAATCCTGGGCTCTTTGCTGGCTCAAGATCAATTCTGGGCTCACTGCTGGCTCATGGTCAATCCTGGGCTCACTGCCGGCTGAGAGTCAATCCTGGGCTCATTGCCAACTCAGGGTCTATCCTGGGCTCACTACTGGCTCAGGGTCATCCTGGGCTCACTGCCAGCTCAGGGTCAATCCTGGGCTTAATGCTGGCTCAGGGTCATTCTGGCCTCACTGCCGGCACTGGGTCATCCTGGGCTCACTGCTTGCTCAGAGTCTTTCTGGGCTCACTGCTGGGTCAGGGTCTATGTTGGGCTCACTGCTAGCTCAGGGCCAAACCTGGGCTCACTGCTGGCTCAGGGTCAAACCTGGACTCACTGCTGGCTCAAGATCAATCCTGGACTCACTGCTGGCTCAAGATCATCCTGGACTCACTGCTGACTCAGTGTCATCCTGGGCTCTCTACTGGCTCAGGGTCATCCTGGGCTCTCTACTGGCTCAGGGTCAATCCTCGGCTCACTGCTGGCTCAGGATCATCCTGGGCTCACTGCCGTCTCAGGGTCAGTCCTGGGCTCACTGCCGTCTCAGCGTCATCCTTTGCTCACTTCCGGCTCAGGGTCAATCCTGGGCTAACTGCAACTCAGGGTCATCCTGGGCTCACTGCCGGCTCAGGGTCAATCCTGGGCTCACTGCTGGCTCAGTGTCATTCTGGGCTCACTGATGGCTCAGGGACATCCTGGGCTCATATGGGTTCTCATACAGTGAGGGGAATTATGTTTTGAAATTTGCTCAAATCAGTGCTTGGCTATTGAATTAAGTGGAGTAAGTTGCCTTTACCGAAACCAAGGAATCTCGGGCCAGATGTACTAGCAGCTGGTGTTTCTGTGAAGTAGAGAGAGAGAGAGCAGGAGCTGTCCATGGCTGGAACTCGTGTGTGACAAGCATGTAAACAGCATGTAGCTCAGCAGGGGGTTTTCCAACCAGGTGGCCTCTACTCTCTGCTGTTTCCTAAACAGAACTTATCCGTATATTACTTTCATGCTTTCTGTCTTATTACCTGATAAAATATTGAATATGTTTGTTACTAAATAGTGAGGGGACAGGAGGAAGCAGTTTAAGCAGTTTCCCTCAGAGACTGAGGCCGCTCCACAGGCCACTTTCCTGGCACAACTGGAACTCAGGTCTGACCCAGACTGACCTGCAGGCCCCCCAACCTGCTGTCCCCAGTCTAGGGCGACAGGACCCCAGCTCCAGGTGTGGTGGGCTCTGGGACCCTTCCTCCAGATCTATTAAACAATCAGGTTTCCCCTGCCTACCTGAGTAAGACACCATGAAGGTGACAGCCTGCCCTCTTTCTCTTACTCTCTCTTCTCTGGCCTCGACCCTCTTACGTGACCATCACCCACCCTGTAGAGCCTGGACCCCAGGTGAGCTGATGCCTCCAACAGCCTGCATAGCTAACCCTGTCTTCATCCTGGCCTCCCACTGGTCTCTGCCTTAAGGCTTGTTGCCCAGATGCCCCTCCAACCTCCTTGGGGTCTCTAAACCCTTGGGGTCCTTATACTCCAGCCCTACCCCATGGGTGCTGGCTAGCCTTCCCTTGGCTTTCCTCTCCAATTAAGCACATGGCAAATGACCACGTGGATCTCTTCCAGGACCCTGGTCACTTCTCCTAGGTGCCACCTACCGTGTTGGCGCCTCCTCTAACCTCTCCTCCTGGGCCTGGGCCCCCGTCTCATGTCTCTTGAATACATTCTGACCAGCTCTCCAAGTGCCCCCAGCTCTACTCCAGTTTTTCCTTAAAACTTTAATCTTTCTTAAATTTGTTTTCCACATAAAAACAATAGCTCCTAACCTTGTGAGAAATAACAGGAAAAAACACCAAAATTGTCCTGATGGACCAAAAAGTACATCCAATGATAGCCTTTACTGTTCCGATATTCACAGTTCTAAACCCCTACGAAGACGGAAGGGAATGGAAAAGAAAGAAAAGGAAGATATTGGAAAATGGAAGAATAATTTTATGCTGTCACAGATGACGATGACTACCCAACAGCCCGCACACATCCTCAGTGTTTTCTCCTCAGACGTTCAGCACAAGGAAGGAATTCTGTTCTCCAACAAAGAGTTACAGGGAGGAATGCTTCCAATTTAAAACAAGCTCTTGAGTCTGGTCACCACATGGGATTTTTGTAACAGTCTTAATTTAAGTGAAATAGCTTTGATTGGGCTCTGAGGTAGTATCTTTTTTTGGTTCCTTAACTTGCCTGTTTGGGAGCATTGTTCACAAAGATAAAATCAGAACCTGGCGTCTCATAGAACACTTTGGAAAGGTGTCACATCTGAGTTGTTTCAATAATAAAATCACACCAAAGTCCTAAAGGCATGACTTATCCCCAAACTGAAGGGAATTGTGGCTATTTTATTTATGTATATAAATTTGTTTCCTTTACACATATGCAAGGTATCCTTTCCACATGTGGTTTCCAGGAGTTGGTGACATATCTGTGTGTCCCATGGAGGGTTTGCTTTTCATTGGAAGACTCTATGAGTCTGTGATGGATATTTCTAGTTGCTCTATGGACCCAAAAAGTCCTCCCTTCTTCTCCTTCAAAAACTCCATACAGGGGGCTGGAGAGATGGCTCAGCGTTTAAGGCACTTGCCTCTAGTGCCTAACGCCCCGGGTTCAATTCCCCAGGACCCACATAAGCCAGACCCACAAGGTGGTGGCCCTGGTGTGCTCTCTCTCTCTCTTTCTCTCTCTGT
>PVHP010032335.1:0-20366 GCA_004024765.1 Zapus hudsonius | reverse complement strand
AGGCAGTTGGCCTCATTCTCCTCCCACCCCTCTGCCTGGTGTTTGAGCAGAGAGTTTACCTAGGACTGCTGACTGTAGCATGGGGCTCCTCCCAGGGTGACAGGCTCCTTGGTATGAGTGATGCTGCCTCCTGCTATCACCCTGTCCACGTCACCCTGGTGACTGCAGAGTGTTCGTGTCAGCCCCATCTCCCCGCTCTGGTCCAGGCCTTCAGATGGAGTAAAACATGAAGCAGAAGCCCCAGGACTGCCAAGGGGATGGGACAGGCTTGGCACACCAGGCCTTTCCTGCCAGCCTCAGCCTCCTCCATACCGGAGAGGAAGTGGATGCAGGTCACAGGACTGTCCCCCACAGATGCCTGAAGACGAGAGGTGCTGGTCATTGATGGTGTGCAGTGTGGGGCTGAACACAGAAAGGGGGTTCTCAACGACTTCTAAACCTTTCTCTTCCAAAAACAGGGGCGGGCAGGGCAAGGCTCAGGGGAGGAAAGAAAAACGCATAAAGCGGGGTACAAAGAACACTAGTCAGGGGCCTGCAAGCTCCCGGAGATGGACATAAAACCAGGGATTGGGAGGGATTCATTTTTAATTAAAAAGCAGTTGAGGCCCAGGTATAAAGTATCATGACACGAATGGTCCAGGAAACCTGGAGCCTTAAATCACAGGAACTTCTCCCCTGTGGGCAGTCCTGGGACCCAGGGATCAGACAGGGCTTTGCCTCGTGCCAAGGCAGGCAATGCTGAAGGTGAGTGCCAACTCCTCCCTGCTAAAGTGTAAACCTGGGAGCCTTGAGTCTAGCTGGACATGGGGGCACTGATGCCCAGTGTTGAGCAGTACCTGCACAGGACCTTCCAGAGAGCAAGGGCAAAGTGGACCTGAGGCTGGAGGCTCTTCCTGAACCAGCCTGTGGTCACCCACAGGATAGGGGCTCTCTCAGAGCCCCCCCCCTCAGGGACCTACCCTTGCCTGGACTTGGCTGAGGTCACCAAGCCTACAGATGGGCTTCTGCAAGGTTTCTGGGACAATGCATGGGGCTGATTTAAAGACTGCACACAGTGCTAGACAAATGTCCCCTGGTAGAGGTCATAGTAGAGATTGCAAGATGCCATCCAACATGGCCCTTACCCCATCCGATCCCACTTCTCATAGGAATGTCCTGCCCAAACCCTTGGATGCTTCCCTCTGCACCAACCTCAGCTTTGCCCTCTGTTTGGTAACGAGCTTGGTGGGACCCTCCATAGGGTCTTTCCAGTGCCGACAACCTGTGAATGTACAAGTCTATTATCCTGATCTTCTCCTCTCCAGAGAGGAGGATTGTGAAGGCAGTGACCTGCAGGGGGAAGTGATGAATAGGGGGACAGGAAGTACTTTGAGCTTCCAGAGCAAAGCTGTACCACCCCCCAACCTAGAGGGTCCCCTGCTGCCACCTAATTCTCTAGATTTTCCTTCTCTAGACTGGCCTAAGCCAAAAGCCAGACACTTCATTCATTCATCCCGTAAGGATTTATTGCTTCCCTGGAATGCTCTGTGCTTCTTCTATAAATCTTCAGATGTCTAAGATCATCTAGCCAAAGTGGGAGGGGCTCCCTGCTGCAGCCCAGAGGAAAGCAAGCAGCCGAACAGCACTGACCAATATCATCACTAGAGATATTGTACCCCAATCCAGGGACGTGGTCTCAATGTACTGTCTCCCCCTAACTTCCTCGAGAATGGTGACCATCCAGGAGCAGAACCTTTGAGTGTAGCCAGAGGAGGTGACCACAGAATTTAACAGTCCTGGGACCTACGAAGTAGACTCAAGGGACCAGAGTGCTAGTTCTGAGCCTCTAGGGGCAGCTTGGGACAGAGGGCCCATGAGTTTGGGGGAGTTATAGACCCGAGAGCTCAGAGCTTGGCTGGTAAACCTACTCCAGTGCCCACACTGTGGCTGGTGCTTACCAGTTAGATCTGAAATGATGGAAGGTCTGCTGGGCCAGGGCACCTCTACCAGCAACATAGGCTCCAGCCTGTGTCAGATGCTCTACCAACCTTCGTCTGGTTCTCCCAAGCCTGAATCACATCACATCTCATTTCTACATGTTCTGGGCTGAGACAGGCCAGGCAGCACCTCCACATCCCGAGGCCAGTGAGAGGAGCTGGCCTTCAGCCTTGTGTCTCTCTGGTTCCAAAGTGGTTTACACCACTGAGTACTGTCCCCTTAACTTAACTTCTTCTGCCACTTGGCTCCTTCTTCTCCAGGCCCAGCCTAGTTTTCTTTTGCCTGTGGCTCCTATGGCCAAGAAAGCACTCCCTCCATGGCTTGTAGGCAGAAACCGTCATTTGTAGACCATCTTTTTCTTTTCTTTACTTTTCTTCACATTAAATTTTTTTTATTGACAGCTTCCATAATTATAGACAATAAACCATGATAATTTCCTCCCCACCCTCACTGTCCCCTCCTCAAATCCGCGCTCCATCAATCCTATCCCCTCCCCCTCTCAATTAGTCTTTCATTTTAGTGTCCTCATCTTTTCCTCCTGTTATGAAGGTCTTGTGTAGCAAGTGTCAGGCACTGTGAGGTCATGAAGATCAAGACCATTTTGTGTCTGGAAAATTGCATGGTAAGCAGTCCTCCCCTTCCTTTGGCTCTTGCATTTTTTTCTGCCACCTCTTCCCCAATAGACCCTGAGCCTTGGAAGGTGTGAGAGAGATGTCTCAGCACTGAACACTCCACTGTCATTTCTTCTCAGCACAGTGGTGCCTTTTGAGTCATCCTTGGTGGTCACTTCCATTTGAAAAGAGAAGTTTCTCTAACCAAAAGTGAGAGTAGTATTAATACATGGGTATGCACATTAAAAAAGTGTTTACAAGGCAGTTTTTTTGGTATAATATATGTGGGTATAATATATGTATTTAGCCAGACAGCAGCAGGCATTACTCCCCTAGGGATCTTGACCTCCCCCACCATAGGCTTCTGAGTAGGTCTTCAGTACCAGGCATGTGTTCCCTCCCTTGGAGCAGGCCTCCGGTCCCGTTAGAGAGCAATTGGTTTCCCCCACAAATAGATGTACCATTATTGCCCCAGTTGTTCCATTTGGCCTGGCTGACCAGTCTTAAGGCTTGCAAGGTCCACTGCTGTTCACCACCGTTGATGACTTCTCTCTCCCATAGGGCTGCATGCACCCATAGCTTTTACCAACTTCTGTCAGCTGGTTAACAGGGAGGAGGTTTCCAGCTCAGCTCCAGCTTGATTTCTCAGTGACCTGCAGCCCAAGCATATGTAGTCTTACCATCTCATTCTGGTGGGCAACCAAGAGCCTTGGCAATGGCCTGTAATGTCTTGGGGGCCTCAGGAAACTCCCTGGCCAACAACTCACTGGAAGGTATCCAATCTCTGGCACTGAAATTTTTCTAATAATAATCTATGGCTTCTGGGTGTGTCATTATCCAAAGAAGTAAGTTTCCATATGGCTTATTCTTAACCTCTTAAGTTTTTATTAACCCTCCTCCCACCCTTCCTTTACTCAATCCCTTCCCCTGACCCCACTTAGGCCATTGCACCCTCAGTAATCTGTTCATCTGCTTACATATATACAGTACCCTCCCCTTAAATATTCTATTTTTTCCCTCCTATATAGCCCCTTTCCAGCGTACTGGCCTCTCTACTACTTTTACTCCAACTTATATACAAATCTAAACATTGTAGCTGAGATCCAAATATGAGAGAGAGCATGTGGCATCTGGCTTTCTCGACCTGGATTACCTCACTTAGTATGATCCTTCCCATATCCATCCATTCCCCTGCAAATTTCATAATTTCATTTTTCTTTACAGCCAAATAGTACTCCATTGTATAAATGTACCACATCTTCATTATCCATTCATCAGTTGAGGGACATCCAGACTGGTTTCATTTCCTAACTATTGTAAACAGAGCTTCAATAAACATGGATGAACAAGTATCTCTGTAGCAATGACTAGAGTCACCAGGATATACATGCCAAGGAGTGGTGAAGCTGGTCATATGGTAAATCTATTTTCAGCTGTCTCAGGAACCTCCACACTGCTTTCCACAGTGGCTGTACTGGTTCACATTCCCCAGCAGTGTAGAAGGTTCCTCTTTTTCCGCATCTTCACCTGCATTTATTGTCATTTGTTTTCTTGGTGGCAGCCATTCTGACAGGAGTGAGATGGAATCTCAGAGTAGTTTTAATTCGCATTTCCCTGATGGCTTAGGAAGTAGAACATGTTTTTAAGCCATCTGTATTTCTTCTTTTGAAAACTCTCTGTTCAGTTCTATAGCCCATTTTTTGATTGGATTGTTTGGTTTCGTATTTAGTTTTTTTGAGTTCTTTGTAGATCCTGGATATTAATCCTCTGTCAGATGTGTGTTGCGGTCAGCTTTCTAGTTGCTGCGCAGAAAGAACCCAAACAAAAGCGGCTTGTGGAGGAAATGGTTTATTTGGCTTACGGACTCAAGGGGAGACTCCATCCTGGCAGGGAAAACGATGGCACGAGCAGAGGGCTGGACATCACCTCTGCCACAGCACTGGAAACAGCAGCAGGAAGGTGTGCCAAATACTGGCAAGGGGAAGCTGGTTTATAACCCCATAAGCCCGCCCCCAACAACACAGCTTCATCGAGGTTGTAAAACCCAAACTGCCATCAGCTGAGGATCGATCTATCAGAACACATTCAATTGTTTGTGGGGGACACCTGGATCAAACCATGATAATGTGTATAGCTGGCAAAGATTTTCTCCCATTGGATAGGTTGCCTTTTTGTTCTATTCATAGTGTCCTTTGCTGTGCAAAAGTTTTTTTTAACTTCATGAGGTCCCAATGGTTGATTAGTGGTTTTACTTCCTGAGCAACTGGGGTTATGTTCAGAAAGTCCTTGCCTGGACAAATGTGTTGAAGTGTTTCCCCTACTTTTTCTTCCAGCAGTTTCAGAGTTGCAGGTCTGATATTGAGGTCTTTGATCCATTTGGACTTGATTCTTGTGCATGGAGAGAGATAAGGATCTATTTTCATCCTTCTACATATAGATATCCAGTTTTCGCAGCACCATTTGTTTAAGAGTCTGTTTTTTCTTCAATATTTTTGGCATTTTTTCAAAATCAGGTGGCTGTAACTATCTGGGTTTGCACGAGTACTCTGTTCTGTTCCATTGATCTACATGTTTCTTTTTGTGCCAGTGCCATGCTGTTTTTATTACCATAGCTCTGCAATATCTCTTAAAATCAGGTATGGTGATACCTTTTTAAAGGCTGGCCTCAAATTTATAGAGATCCTTCTACCTCCGCCTCCTGAGTGCTGGGATTAGAGGCATAAACCACCATGCCTGGCTCCTCGACCTGGAACTCAACAGTTCAGTAGACTAGCTGACAGAGATCCTCATGTCTCTGCCTCCCCAGCACTGGCATTTTAGGTGTACACTGCCACACCTAGCTTGTATGCGGTGCTGGGATCTGAACTCAGATCCTCATGCTTGGACCAACTGAGCCGTCCGTGTCTTCCTCATCACTAATCACGTATGTCCTTCATTTGGGCCTCTGTGCTGTTTCCTCACATAAAGCAAGCCTTCGCCATCTGTCTAATGAGTACATGAAGTATGGTAATCTAGTCCTCCACCCAACTCTCCCCATCTGCTGCTCATCCTGCCCTCAGCCTCCAGGCCTGCAGGGCCCCTTCCCCACACCCGCCCGTGCTCACTCATCTGGAGCCTGGCCTCCCTTGATCCCTGCACCAACACTGAGAAGGGATTAGAAAGGAATGAGGAATGCCAGGCAACCTTGGATTGCCAATGAATTCAAAGATGACCTCACCCAATTCCCTGTTGGTACAGAAGAGGAAACTGAGGCACGTGGAGGAAAGACCTTAGAGGCTAGGAATAGAAACACCAAGTCCCCATCCTCTTAGATGTCCTGAGCAAGGACAGGAGGCCGACAGGACAAGGAAGAGCCCTGGGGTGGCCCAAGGACCTGAGCTGTGTCTAGCTGCTCCTCAAGCATGCCATCCGGCCCCAGAGTTCATGGGGCCTGCCTGCCTCTGGAGCTCGGGAGGGGTGAGCTGGGGTCGTTTTTCTAGGCCAAAGCCCCACTTCTGTGTTCGCTGCAGGAGGAAAGGCCCCCGGTGGGTGCCCAAGCCTCAAGTTCAAAGACTGCCTGTAGCAGGCGCCAGCCTTCAGCTTCCGCCATAAATTTACAACCCCCCCCCAAAAAAAAAAGCCTGCATACAGGGGGAGGGAGGTGATTTTCCATGGCTGGCCCAACTGCCCCACTGAGTCCATGACTCGCTGGAAAGTCTGAGTGAGACAAAGTGGTTCATCTATGCTGGGCAAGGCTGGGCCTGGCCTGGGAAAACAGGGTTGGCATACAGCACCCCAATCTGAGCAGGCCATGTCTTGGGGCTCCCATGTCTCTGGTTTTTCTTTTGGGGGGATATGTTTATATGCGTGTTTGTATGTGTATGTGCACAAATTCTTGAGGCTGGAGGTCAATGCCGGTTTCCTCTTCGGTTGCTCTCTGCCTCGTTACTTTCTTTGAGTCAAAGGCCCTCACTGAGCCTGAGCTCATGGGTTCAGATAGCCAATAAAGCCATAAGCTAGCTTCCCTGCCCTAGGATCACAGGTGTGCGTCATCATGTCTGACATGTTCCGTGGGTTCTGGGGATCCAAACTCAGGCCCTCATGCTTCCACAACAAACCCGTGACCCACGGAGCCATCTCACCAGCCCTGCTCCCATACCTCTTATGATGGAGCTCAAGCCCTGTGGTCTGGAGTCAAAATCAGGGAGCAGTGGGATTAAGGAGGAGGCTGACTCTTGTCCTCTGACCCTTGAAGAAGCTTCTAGTTCTGCAGATAGCAGCCAGAATCCCAAGGGAGTGTCCTCTGCAGCAGTGGAAGCTGGAGACACAGTGAGCATGTGACTGATGATCGGGGGAAGGCCCCCACCCCCTGCCCCCCCAACCCTCCCACCTGTCACCCCCCCAACCCCATGCCCCACCCCTGCCCTCCGTGAGGTCCCTGATCGGCTGGGGTGGCTAGGGTCACAGCCCACAGGGAGAGCTACAGGTGACACTTTGCAACCTCCTCTGATTCAAGCCACCTATGTGTCTGGCCCTGAGGCTCCTGGAGTTCTGGTGGGACAGACACTGTGTTCTGGAGGTTATGGGCAGCAACGGAGATGGAGTCACATGCTCTCAAGGGACAATGGGGAGAGGTGGTCTGAGCAGGAGACTCGTGTGCAAAGGCCCAGAGGGTGCACCCAACCCGGGGTGCAGTGGCTTTAGAGCATCCAGGGTGCAGAGTGGAGTCAGGGTGGGTGTGAGGAAGGGAAGCAGGTGGCAGAGCAAGAAAGCTGGGCTGCACCAGGCTGGGAGGGCTGCATGGTGAGGGGCTTGCTCTGCATTCAGGAAGCATTCAAGCGAACCCCTCACATGACCATTTGTGACAAAGTCAAGCCCATGTCCAGGAGCCTGGCTCTCTGCACCCACTCACTCATCGCTAAGAGTCACGTGTTCCTTGGTCAGGGATAAGGTGTCACAGAGATCTGGTCATGCTCAGGCTGGGGCTATCCCCAGAGCTCATCTCACTTGAGACCCTAGAAATCTTGTCCTTGGCCAGATCCAGCCCTCACCTTCCCTAACCAGGAGTTACTTTTCTGAAGTTTCTATTTAATTAGGGTATATTCTCCTGCACATCACACTGAAAACAAAACAAGCAACAAACCCTATTCTCTGCTGTGTGGGAACAGGTTTTCCCACTACCCACCTCTGTCCACGACTCCCAGTGTGGGTCAACAGAGAGGGCCAGCGTGTGGTGGGCCAGCCTGTCCACTGCACAGCGTCGAGTCCATATAAATTAATTTAATTGGACCCTATTATCACTTTGCTCCAAGCCTGCAAGTCTAATCTAGCGTTGAAGTAATTCATTGGGTGTGAAGTGTCCCCAGCCAAGACTTCCCTCTGCTCACGGAACAAACCTCTCCACGCTTGGCCCGGGCCCTGGGCCACTGCAGCCTGGCTCTACAGAGGGGCTGTGTGGGGAGCAGGGGAGGCAGGGAAGGCCTTAAAATAGCTCTAGCCTTGGCTGTATCCTCTGACTTTCCCAGAATGAGGTCCCAGGCCACAGCCCACACCCCCAAAGCACACATGCTCAGCCACACAGACACATGGGTGGCATTCAGACCCTCACAGATCCAGATGATGACTGCAGAGATCCCAGGAGTATCCCTAAATTACAGTGAGATTTTGTTTTCTGTTCTGTGCCTCAGTTGGCCTTCCTGCAAAATTTCCTGGCTTCTCACTTTGGTTACAAGTTACTGAGTCTCTGAGACCTGATTCATAGGTCTCCCCACCTACAAAACAGAGACTCTAAGAATGTCTAATCATGTTGTTTGAAGGATTAAATAAGTTAAATACAAAATGATGAGAACACGCCGGTATGCAGTAAGCACTCCATAAATGCTCACACGTTGTTATTGTGAGATTTAAGCTGGACAGGGCAGGGAGCCCTCTGCAACTGTAATTGCTGAGGCCATAACTTCAGAAATGTAGGAGGGCACAGGATGGAGTGGTTCCCACGAAAGCCTTGTCCCAGGATGAGGGCACCTGAGAGCTGAGGGAATGCAAGTTGCCCAGTGTGGTGTGTTATGATTTGATTTGCATAATTTATGGGGCAATTATTCATACCATGATGCCAAGCTCGTTAAGCAATCAGACACCATGAACCTTCTAGTGGAGCCTAAATCTGAAGGCCCTTGGGGACCCTGGCCTGGAGGCAGAAGTAGGACACTCAAGCATGAAGGTAAGTGTGAACACCATGCAGGGGGCCTGGCACCCCTGGGGCACTCCTCAGGATGAGGCAAAGGCTGATGGCTCTGAAGGGGTAGGGCAGGCTGAGGGTTTCCTGATCTGCCTATCCCTCTGAAAGATACCAGACTTTGGAAGGTGCTGGCAAGTGTGTGCGTGTGTGTGGAGGGGTGGGGTGCTGTTCTGCACATCTGAGCCACCCAGCTTCCTGTCAACAGTGTTCAAGAGTGACATGCCTGATAGTGTCTCACATTGCTGAGCCTGGAACATGAGGATTGCTAGGGCCAGCCAGAATCTCTCCCAGCAAGCACCAAACTGGCACCATAGGTGCCCATCTGCTCCCTAACTCAGACGGTGGGATTCCAGACCCATCTCAGGGGAAGTAGCCAGGAAAATTCAGAGAGCCCTGTGTTGGGACTTAGGAGATTGGAGCGAGTCCCTTCTCTCAGGCGAAGAGTGTGCTCATCTCCAACTAGCTGTAGAAACTGGATGGGCCCAGTGACTGACAAACCCCAAGGGGCTTGGCACACATTAAGCATGCCCAAGATGGCTTTGGAAACTCAGCCCTCAAAGTGCTGAAACGGGATGGTTCTCAAGGGGCTTCTTCTGAGTCCCAGGCTCTGGAAGAGGCCCCTTGAAATGAATGGGCCAGGCTAGGAGGGCTGCCCTGCCCATAGCCCAGAAGGTAACCTTCCCTCAGGCTGGATCCCAGGACTCCAGCCACATTACTCTACACAGAACCATCCCCACTCAGCCCCTGTGGCCTGTTGGGTGCTGGGGAAGTAGGTGGTCCTTCTCTTCCCTCAATAACCAGCAGACTCCAAGCCAAAAGACACAGGCTCCATTTCCTTGGGTCCCTGTGGCACAAGCCACTTCAACCTGTCTCGCCACCGCGTAGTGTAGGTCTGAGAGAATCTGGCCAGTGGGCTGGAGGGGATATTCCTCCCCAAACTCCCTGAACGTTGCCAGGACTTGAGGAAACGTAGTGGCAGTTCAGACCTCCAGTCAGGGGTCTATTCCTGCTCTCCATCTAGAATCTTCTCCTTCCCACCCGGGTTCCCATTACCCACTATTCAGTAGCTGGGTACCCCGTGCAGCTCACTGTAGCCCTGTAAGTTTCCATGTCCTCATGGCTTAAACCAGCTGTGAGCAAAAAGTGCTCAGCAAACTTTTGAGGAATAACGACACAGCTTGGGTGTTGGTGTTTTGTTTTGCTTTGTTGCTTAGCCTGTCTAAGCTGTGATCCTGGGAATCGCAGAATCCTGTCTCACCTGTCTTGCCCTTAAAACACATTGCTTACCTCACCTGCTGGCTCTCAGCCAGGACCCAGGCCATGTCTCTGAAGGGCGCAAGCCCAAGGATGTCACTGGGACCAAGTGAGGACAGTTGGGATACTATGAAGCACCAGCCAGAGGCCCCAGTGTCCCTCCCCAGTGTGTTCCCCAGAGATAGCTTCCCAACACTCCTCCAAGTTGTCAGGGACACCGCCCAGCGGAGCAGCCAGCACCCACATCCCTGCAGTGCTCTGATGCATGCTGCTGGGTTGTTGGAGGCTCTGGAGCACCCAGCAGAGCCTCTGTGGCTCCCAATCACAGCAGAAGCTAAGGAAGGAGGAAACTTCTGGGCGGAGCAGACAGATAGACCTAAGAGAGATGGATAAGCCATAGTCATGGACAAAGCTTGCCACAGGCCTGTGTCCTAGTTTATTGTCTTTGTGTGTCTAGACTACGTATGGTGCGGTGGTGGGGGGTATGCAGATACATGTGCTGATGCAGCACCACGCATGCACCTGGGGTGCCCAGAGAACCTCCATCGTTCACTCACCTGTGTTTCCCTATAATGATGGGGCCTCCTACCGATTCCTTAGCTTGCCGTCCTGTTCACAAGCTTCAGTTATTCTCGTGTCTCTGATCCCCATAGGACTAGGGGGACAGACATCATGGGCACGCCTAGCTGTTTACGTGGGTTCTGGGAATTCAAACTCAGGTGCGCAGTAAGCACACTTAATCACAGAACCATCTTTCCAGACTGCCGTTGCTTCTTTCCTTCCTTCCTCCCTCCTTCACTCCCTCCCTTCTTTCCTTTTCTATTCTTCTTTCTTTTTCTTTTCTCTCTCTCTCTCTCTTTCTTTCTTTCTTGAGAGACAGGGTTTCACATAGCCCAAGCTGGCCAAAGATAACCTGAACTTCTGGTCTGACAGCCTCCATCCCCAAGTGCTGGGATTACAAGGCATGCGTTATCACGTCCAGTTTGTACAGTGCTGGGA
This sequence comes from Zapus hudsonius, assembly GCA_004024765.1. Taxonomy (NCBI): domain Eukaryota; kingdom Metazoa; phylum Chordata; class Mammalia; order Rodentia; family Dipodidae; genus Zapus; species Zapus hudsonius. Next base: position 9,308 of record PVHP010032335.1, on the reverse strand, counting down.
TTGACCCTCAGGTGTTATGAATGCCAGCAACAAGCACTTTACCAACTAAGCTCCTTCCCCTGGCCCCTGGGGAAAGAGCACACACTGGAAACTTAATCCCATTGCACAGCATTGCAAGATCAGCATGCGAGGGCTCTCTCTCCTGAATGGGCTTATGTCACTCATAGGAGTGGGTTCCTATGAAAGGAAGAGCTGTCCTGCTCCTTCACACAATGTTTGCACCACGTCATGACAGAGCAGAAAGGCTTTCAGATCTTAGACTGCCCAGAGCTGTGAGCCAAATACATATCTGTTTATTACAGTGACCCCACCTGTGATATTCTGATACAGAAGCACAAGACATACTAAGACACCATGATGGATGTGGGTGACCCAGCATGTGTGTAATGGGGGGGGGGTGACACACGCCTCACATGTACAATGCTGGGCTTTCTGAATCCTTCTTCAGGAAGAACATTCTGGGAGTGTGGCATCCTTTCTGTCAGCCCTTGGGGAATTAGCTCTGTGGAAGAAAACAGCCTGCTCAGACCACTCCCTCCATCCTGATCTATACAGAGCGCCAAGGCCCAGCCTTCACCTCAAACGGTGAAGAGCAGCTTGGAGTCTCACCCTTGTCCCAGAGCTCATGAGGCCATCACAGCCTAGTGTCTCTCTCTGTCCAGGGCTGCTTCCTCCATTCTTGAGAAGTGATTCTGAGAATGGTCTGCATGCCAGGCTCCAGCACAGGGCTGTGGGCAGGGAGCCCCTGCCATAGCTAGATACTGACCCACTGAGTATGGCCTTGGTCTGAAGGCAATGGGGAGAGTGGAGAAGTTGCTCAGAGACACAGTCAGGTCTGGTGTGGAAAAGCATGCACTGCCTTTTGGAAGACCTGGGGGAGCAGACCAGTCTGACCACACTCACGATCCAAGTCAATTAAGACTCCCACTCCCAGGAGCCAGCCCAGTGCTGGAGGGATGGAGAGAATGGATAGAGCAGAAGCTCATGGGAAGTGGATTCCACAGTTTTTCGTGCTTGCTTATTTGGGTCAGGGTGAGTGAGGGGAGAAAGGAGACAGGCCAGGCCCTGAGTGGATGGGAAGGTCATGTACTGACCTGAGGAGACCCAGAAGAGAAGGGGCGGGTGAGGTAGGGAATGCAGATCACGTTTTCCAGTTTGAGGAGCAGATGAAATCCAGACATCTGTGAAACACAAGTCTGGGCTAGGGACAGAGTGGAACAGCTTAGACATGGACTTTGAGTCTTTAAGGGAGGGACCTTGTGGAGGTCCCTTTATGATTTTAGATACCCTAGACCTGGGACGGAGACCATAATGGATAAACGTTGGCTGGCTGGCTGGATAGGTATGTGAGTGAATGGTGGACATACAGATAGAAAGGTGACTGACTGACAAATAGACGTGTTCTTCCTTGTAGAACTTCAGGTTCCCTGACAGCAGAAAGTGGGACCTTTCCTGATATTCACAGTTGACCCCAGGCCTCAGAAGTGGCCAGTCCTGCTATAACCACCGCCATCACTCTAAGGAGGATGGAGGGAGTGAGGAGGAAGGAAAAGAATGAGGAACAGCAGTGCTGAGAGCCTCTTTTGAAACACGGAACAGCGGCTGTGTCCCTGAAACAGAGAAACCAGTGTCCATGGGAAATCACCCACTTACCCAAATCCCTATCTTCAGGCAGTACTCAGATTCAGTTTCATTTCCCAGCCTGGATACACTGAGCACTCACGACCAGTGGGTCCCATGTCCCACAGTGACCAAGTGAAATTGAAGAGGCTTGTATCCTGGGGTGTGGGCAAGATGTGTACAGGCCCACCTGTGAGTGGGTGGCCCGTGGGCCTTGCTGATGTCAGAAGGTTGCCATCCAAGCAGGCTGGCCTGGGGTAAAGGGTCAGAGCTGAGATGGAGGTTCCTCAGATGAGGCCACGTGAAGCATCGTGGGTTAAATGTGAGCTAAAAATGAGGGTAGGCCTTTCTCCTACCCTTCCTGGGCTCTCAAGCTGAGGGAGCAGTTATAGCTGACCATCTGCCACAGTCCCCACTCCAAGGAGCAGCAGGAGAACCCATTACCTAGAGGACAGATGGGACAATTGAAACCATGGTGGTCCAATGTCACCTACTAGCTGGTGGCAGGTCTGAGGCCCAAAGTTTGCACACAGGGATATTTGCTCTAGTGCTTTTAAAAAATGTGTGTGTGAAGGGCTGGGGAGATGCTCAGTGGTTAAAGGTGCTTGCTTACAAAGACTGCTCGCCCAGGTTTGATTCCTTAGTACCCACATGAAGTCACATGCCAAACCTAAAATGTGTGTGTGTGTACGTGTGTTTGCTCGTGCACATGTTTGCGTATGAGAGTGCGTGCTTGTGTGTGGGGTACACCTGTGTATATGAGCATGTGCACGTGGAGGCCAGAGGACAACCTTGGGTGTCCTACCTTAGGAACACTGTTCACCTAAAAATAATTAAGACAGGGCCTCTCACTGTCCTTTAACTCACCAACTAGGCTAGACTGGCTGACCGGCCAGCCTGCCCCAGAGAACCTCCTGTCTCCACCTCCCCAGCACTGGACTTACAGGCGTGCCCCACTACACCTGGCATTTACTTGGGTTCTGGGGATCAAGCTCAGGTCCTCATGCTCACCAGGGAAACGCTTCATTGACTGAGTCATCTCTCTTGCTCATGGTACTTTCTTTCCCCCCTTCTTTTGCTTCTCTTTCCTTCTTCTGTCTGTCTGTCACTTCCCCCACTTCCCCCACCTCAGCCTTCCCTCCTGGCCCTGTAGACAAGCCAGCCCCCACTCTGAGGAAGCCTTGCTCTGATGAGGAAACACCCACATACCTAGTCAATGACAACATGGAACTGTGTGACAACAGCCCTCGTGGGCCTGGGGAGCTCAGAGGCCTACTGAAGGCTCCGGTGCCCAGAAGCTCTATGGCTGAGGCTGAGCTCCCAGTTATGGCTAGCACAGGAACCCACAGAGGGACACCCCGCTTCTCTCAGCCTGCACTCTTCCAGAGTTCTCTTCTGCTTCTCAGATGACCCTGCCTCTCAATGGTGGGGTGAGACAGAGAACAGCACCCCTGCAAGTTGTGAGGGGCGAGTGCAGCTCTGACCTGAGCTGTGGAAGTGGGGGGAACCTCCTCCATCTCAGCAGCCATCCCTCTGCAGAGAAGTGTTAAGGAGGGCCAGCCCTGGACACAGAGGGGGTGGGCCATGTCATCCCCATCAGTTCACTCCATCATTAAGCAGTTAGTCACAACCACATTATAATCATTGTGAGAAGAAATAATGAGCATAAATAATTCCTTCCCTCTATACAAAGAGGGACAGCTTGGGGAAGGGGTTGCATGTGGATTCCAAGTTCCATCCAGTAAGCAGCTTGGCAAGTTGACATCTCAGCTGGTCAGTAGGAACGGTGACACCCACACCACACAGCAGCAGTGAGGCCGTCACAAAGCATGGCTCCATAAATGTGTCCCCTCTACTCCCAGGCAGTGGGGCAGAGCCCTCCTCGTGCCTTCCCTGGCAGGCAGCAGATGCTTCAGGGATGAGGCAGGGCCCAAGGAGGAGCCCGAAGTCAGACAGAGAGGCTCTGGGGCACACTGAAACCCTCCTGGTAGCCCTCATGTCACCCCAGGCGAGATGGTGGTGCCATCCAGGAGCTGATCTGATTTTTCTCACCAGAAAACCAGTAGGGACCTCTCCCTGCAGCCCAGAGCTGGGAGCCAGTAACCAGCCCCCCCCCCTCCATCCAGGATGGAATGAAGGTGGGAAGACACCCATCCTGCAGCTGCTGATTCTGGATGGACCTGTCAGAAGTCACCAGACCCAGACCCCCCCATGACTGTGTCAAGAACCCCTGGGAGCCACTGGGGAAGCCAGAGAGAATGACCTCACCAAGTGCTGAGACTCTAGCTAGCAGCAGGTGGGTGCCCTGTGGGGCGTCACCACCCAAGCTGACACCTCTCCTCTCGCCCCAAAGATTCCCCTAAGGGGAATTCTGGCTGCTGGAGAGGTAGGCCAGGAAGGCTCTGCACCTCCTCTCCAGGGGTGAGGGCAGAGTAGCTGCAGCCCAGGCCCTGCAGCACCCTCTCCCTCTGCAGGCTTTCCTAAGAGGATCTGGGCAGCAGTCCTGGAGGAACAGGACTGGCTATCAGGAGAGCTGGGTTCTTCTGGGCCTGGCTTGTTGTAGACTCAGCAGGTGTCAGCCCTCTCTGGGTCCATGTCACCTTCACATTCCCAGCACCTTAGCCATTGAGGTCGCCTCTACCAATGACTGTTAGCTTTAGGACTACTGAGGTGCCCAATCCAGAGACCCCAGGAACACTCCAGGATAACATTTCCTCCTTGGTACCTCTAGAGCCAGGATCACTCATCATTTATTCAGTACCCCCAGAACCCTGAGCTCAGGCTGACAGCCCCTCCTGGGGTTTCTCTAAGCAAATATTTGCAGCCCAGTTTCTGTGAGCAGCTTGTCTGTCTTCATGGACAGCCCTGCAATCACGTCCTTCTTGCCTCGTGGCATGCTGACCACAGGGCTCCTTGGAAAGTTTTGGTGTTTTAGCCAGGCTGGATCCCAGACCAAGAGTCACCCACTTCACTGGACCCAGCCTTTTCACTGGCCTCCAGCCCCAGCTCACTCCCACCACATCAATGCGTCAGGGGACTCGGGTTTGTCCAGGTGCCTGCCTGACTGGGAATGGTTGTGGCTCCCAGGGAGGGAGGAGATCTTTCCTGAGGGCCCTCTGTCCTCGGCTGGCCGTCTGAAAGCCGCCATGTTAGCCAGCATCTCTCAGACCATCTGGGAAATGTCGCATCTACAGCCTTCAAGTGTGGCCCAAGAGCTGAGCCAACCCCCAAGGTCACGGCCTCTCCTCCCTCTCGGGCTTTAGGTTTCCCCCTTCCCACCAACTGTCCCCCACAGGCCCTCCTGGCTCTTACCACATCCGCTGCGGCTCTTTAAAGCAAGGTCTTTCCCTATTTCGGGAGGAGAGGGCGCCGAGCTCACCCCCAGCCCAGCCCAGCCCAGCCCTCCTCCAGGCGCCGCCCCGCCAGGTGAGAACAGGTAGCCCCGCCCTGGAGGCTGGTGCGCAGAGCTGCAGCGCCACCTGCTGTCCACCTGGAAAAGGCCACAAACCTCGGGAACCAGCTCAGACCTAATTCCCAAAGGACTGAAACCCAGCACGGGCCCTAACCCCGCCCACTCTCAGGTGGCCGTTCGGACCTCAAAGGGCCTCTGCCCACATCACTAGCCTACCTCTTGCTTCCTAGTTGGAAACCAGCCCTATCGCCCTCCCCCTCCCCATGTCCACGGTCTCAAGAGCATTTCACCTCGAACTCAGGGACAGACACACACCACCTGGCAGCCTTTGTGCATTGTTTCCTTTGTCTCCTTGATTCTTGCACTTCCCAAACCTATGCTAATGTCTTCCCATCCCCCGGGGTTGAGTAGGGAACCTTCCTGCTTATACCAGGCCTGCACACTGCAGACCACTCCCACCCCAGGGTGCGGAGGTGCTGGCTTGGTGGTGATTTCTGGTGGTCAGGCTCTGAGCAGGGAAGGCGCCTCTCGAAGCCAGTGTCCGTCCTCTCCGAGCCCAGGAATATTTATGGGCTGCTGGAGAGGCTGGAGAGGGGGTTCCTGGGTCCCCAGCAGAGCTGTTTGTCTTCAGCTGATCAGGAGGTGACCACAGTCCTGAAGCCCAGCTGTTGGCTTCCAGCTGTGTGGGAAGGTTGCATGGAGATGGGGAGGAGACTTTAAGGGAAGCAGGCTTGACACTCTTGTGTGTCATGGCCCCGGAGGGGGTGACTGGGCCCACTCCACAGTGGGCGACTGAGGCAGAGACAAGGCCAGAGCCAGAAGGGTAAGGCTATCCATCTGCAGGGCCTCATCTACCCACTTTGTCCACCATGAGCTAAAGACTGCTCACTCGTAGATGAGCGCAGCAGATGCCCAATAAATACATGAACAGATGATCAGTATCTTTAGCTATCAGAGAAATGAAAATGGAAACTACATGGAGAATCCATGTCGCCTTAGAATGGGTATCATCAAGGAGGAGGCACACGCCTTTAGTCCCAGCTAGGGAGGCTGGGGTAGGAGCACTGCCATGAGTTTCAGGTCAGCCTGGGGCTTACAGAGTGAGTTCCAGGTTGGTCTGGGCTAGAATCAAACCCTGCCAATAAAGAAAAAAAGAAAAGAAGAGAGAGAGAGAAAGAATGAAGAGAGAGAAAGAAAGAAGGAAAGAAAAAGAGTGAAAGAAGGAAAGAGAAAGAGAGAAAAAAGAAAAAGAAAGAGAGGTAGGAGAAGAAGAAAGAGGGAGGAAGAGGAGGGGAGAGGAAGGAAGAGTAGGGGAAGGAAGGAGAAAGGGAAGGGAAGAAAGGAAGAAAAGAAAGAAAAAAGAAGGGAGGGAGGGAGGGAAGGGAAGCAACACTACCAAATACTTGAGAGGATGGAGGTGAGGAAGAAACCCTTTTATACTGCTGGTAGAAATGTCAATGAGTGCAGCAGCTACTATGGAAATCAGAATAAAAGTTCTTGAAAACACTAAAAATAGAACTAGCATATTATCCATCCATACCACTGCTGTATATGCACCAGAAGGAATCAACTGGGGTTCTAGCAGCTACGACAGATGCCACTCTCTATTACAAAATCAATTGTGGTCAGCTTTCTTGCTGCTGCAACAAAGAACCGAACCAAACACAGCTTGATGGGAGGAATGGGTTTATTCTGGCTTACAGACTTGAGAGAAGCTCCATGATGGCAGGAAAAACAATGGCATGAGCAGAAGGGTGGACATCACTTTCTGGCTAACATCAGGTGGACAACAGCAGCAGGACAGTGTGCCAAACACTGGCAAGGGGAACCCCCATAAGCCCACCCCCAACAACACACCTCCAACAAGGTTCCATAATTAAGCATTCAGAACACATTTGTTTGTAGGGAACACCTGGATAAAACCACCACACCTTGCATGCACAAGGCCTTGAGTTCAATGCCTCACTCCACATAAAATGAGCAATGGTGGAAGCATTTGGAAGGTAGAGGCAGGAAGATCAGGAGTTCAAGGCTAGACTAAGCTACATAGAGTTAGAGGCCAGCCTGGGCTACACAAAAGCTTGTCTCAAAACACACACACACACACACATACACACACACACAGAGTAAGTGTAAGTTCCTAAGCCATGACCACTAGTAGCATAAATTCAGTCATTTTCCTTTTTTAAAAAATTTTCTATTGACAATTTTCATACTTGTGCATGATGTCTTTTAATCCCTCCTCTCCTTCCCACTGAATCCCTTCTTTCTGACTGGTTCTTCTTCTCCTTTGCTGTCGTTTCCCTCCTCCATCATCCGTGACAACATGTTCATGGGCCCAGTATTGTGCAGGTGACAGCAGCCACCACGCCATGTTTGGAAGACCATGTCCCAAGCATGCCTCCTCATCCTCTGGCTCCTACATTCTCTCTACCCCTTCTTTGACAATGATCCCTGACCCTTGGAGATCATGACAGAGATGTCCCCCTTAGTGCTGTGCACTCAAATATTACTTCTTCTGAGTACTTTGAGTTCCGAGCCTCCCCCCCCCCAGTACTCCCCACCATCTACAGAGAAGCTTCTCTGACTGAAGATGAGAGCATTAGTCTATGGGCATAAACATCAATATTTAGAGAGCAATTTGATGGACACAATCTAATCCATTTAGGCAAACAACAGTATTAGCTTCCCTCCTAGGGCCTATGACCTACCCAGCCATAGGTTTTTAACTGGGCATGAATTCCCTACCGAGAAGCAAAGCATCAAATCCAGTTACAGAGTGTTTGGTTACTCCATAACAGCCATACCACTATGAAAGCAGACATTTCCAACTGAAGCCGTCCATCAGTTTTTCAGTGGTTGTGGGGGACTCCGTGGACTGTCTGAGAAACCTTCTGTGGTCCCAGCAACCTCTGCGATGCTTCCTTTCCTTGCCCTTATCCTTTCTCATTACCTTGATGGATGCTGTTTCAAATGTCTAGTAGATTTTCTTTCAGTCTCCCCTCTCTCTCCAGACTATGACCTTCCCAGAGGCAGTGACTTCAGCACAGGGAGGTCACTCGTTTGCTGCATTTACGAATGGTCAGCAACTCCTGAGAGCTGGGCACAGACTTATGGAACAGAATGGTCCTTAAGACTTAAATCATCAGAAAGACCTTTATACTCACTCTGTCTTGTGTTTCGGATACAAAGCTAAGGCTTGATAAATGTGCCCATTGCCCTGTTTGAGTGGACATAAATCTCAAGGTGCTGAGATTTCCCCATGGTCAGTAGAGAATACAGGGTGTGGTCCTGGGAGACATGATCCGGAGACTGAGTGCAGGGGTAGAAGATGGGGTGGCGGGGCCCCTGAGAGCTGGCCCTGGAGAATGGGGGTGGAGAGGGGGACTCCTGGCTAATGTGAAACAGATGCCGAGCTGCCCGGATGGGAGGAATGACTCATCCCTAGCCTGGCCCGCCCAGGGCCACTGACCCTCGGTATGGCTTCCAGTGTCCAGAATACGGATTCTCCCACATCTGGGAGGCTGCTTGGGCCAGATTTCTCCAAGCCCCTGGGATTGGGTGGGCAGGGACCCAGGCCAAGGCCTGCTTCCTTCCATCTGGCTGGTGTGTCACCCAAGACAGAACTGCCAAGTGCTCAAACTGCATGGACATTCAGATCAGCTAACCCGGCAGGCTCCCAAGATTTAGAGTTTATAGATGGGTAAAATTAAACTAAAGAGGTAGCAATCAATATGAAATCACCAAATCTTTACTTTCCTTTGAATGTGTTAGGAAGAACAAGCTTTAGACTGGGGGTGGAGCCCGGTGGTCGGGCCTAGCACGGGTCAGGCCCTAGGTTCCTCTCCCAGCATGGAAAAATCACCATGTTTCTGGATCCACTCAGTGGAAGGACATCAAGTTGTTCACTAGCCAATGGGCTATCCTGGGTATGTGCAGGACCCTGAAAAAAGTTTACTCTAGGAGCTATTGTGTGCAATCCACCACCACTTCAGCTAATTTTTCTTTAAATTGCATGTTCATCTGAGTGTGTGCATGTATGTGTGTTCGTATGTATGTGTGCACACGTGTGTAGGAGGCAAAGGCTGACATGGGGTATCTTCGGTCACTCTCCACCTCTTTTTTATTGATTTTGTTTTCTCAAGGCGAGTTTTCACTCTAGCCCAAGCTGATCTAAAACTCACTCTCTTCACCCCAGGGTGGCCTAGAACTCATGGTGCTCTTTCTACCTCAGCCTCCCGAGTGCTGGGATTAAAGGGGTGCAGTCCTATGCCTC
>PVHP010032334.1:0-20385 GCA_004024765.1 Zapus hudsonius | reverse complement strand
AAAATGCTCTTTGCAAACAGGAAGGAGGAAGAGGGGACACCTTCAGGTCTCCTAAAGACAAACTCTCTGTTTCTCTCTTTATTTTGAATTTTTTAACACTGGACAATGAAGGTCGCTCTGCAGCTGACAGACATACAAACCATAGACAATTTAATGGAGTGACTGTAAAATGGAGGGACATTCTTACTGGCCAATGGTGAGGCCCGGATCCAGTACTTTATTGGGGCCGAGGCTCGGTTTGTGTATTTCCACAGAACAAAGCCTCACCAATTTGGGTTCCAGAGCGACTGACTCAGCCAGTGATAAAAAATCAAGATGACTCTGAGTAAGGTAAGCAAAGTAGATATATTTTTTTTATTCCCACACCTGTTCTCCATTTTTGTTCCTTACTCAGTTTTAAATTTTCTATCAAAAAAATAATAAAATAAAATAAAATTTCTATCAATATTTAAATATGTGCTAATACTGTATGGTTTGTCAGTTTTCCTAAAAATTATATTTATAGAGCTGTTACATATGAGAAATAATTGTGATTTCTCTGAATTCTATAAGGTATAAGAGACTAAGTGTCTAGACAAATATGTGTCGAATCCCAATTTTCCTATGAAAGCCAATTACTAGGGCTTATGGACTTAACAAAAGGAAGAGCATATACTTTTGTGCTCCACTGGCTTTTGGCTGTAGGACAGAGCGCTCCCTATTGCCAAAACCCAGAAACAGATATATTTTTTTCCAACACTTCCTCATACCCCGTCTGGCCAACGGGTCTTATGACGAATGTAAAAGAAAGGAAAATTATATCTTCCTTGCGTTGCTGAAGTCCATGATTGTATAGGTAAACTGAGTCAAAGAAAAAGACATAATGTTTCTTTTCTCATCTACTGCTCAGTGGTTAGAGACATTGTCTGCTATAAGTACTATATGTTTTCTGCTTGCTTATAAATAAAAAAGAAGGGGGAGAATGCCCCAGGAAGTGTCTCTCTTATACCAGGTTGTTCAATGGTTAGAAATACCATGGTTATACTCATTTGGCATACATAGTGGTTGTTAAAGATATTTGCTTAGTTTTTAATAAGAAAATTAATTTTGGGATTTTTGCAAAAAGACTAGTCATGGCAAATTATAAAAGAAATGATTCTCTATTAGCTATGTTTCTTTATGTTGCTTACTGGCATTGATTTTCTAGGATGGGTTCTCACATCTAAAAAGTATTGTGAGTTTTAAGGAGACAGTTTTATTTGTTTATGCTAATACTACCAGGTGGTCATCATTTGACTTGTGAAGTTTAATTTCAGTCATTGTGGCTTCTATCCTCCTATCAGATAAATGTGTTGGAATAACTTAATTAAACTAACAACATTGTTTGTCACAGGTTTTCCTTTTTAAAAATTTGACAGGATTGGACACTGCTTTGCTTTGTTGCAGATGATTGCAGAGTTTCCATCTAAGATATTATTTCAACAATTGTCTTATTTTGTATACTTGAACTAACTCTTTAAGATATTCCCTACTCCAGGGTACAAGTTTAGAATGCTATTAAGTACAATAGTGCAGTCATACTACGGATACCTCAATATATTTCAGTTTCTGTGGTCATTGGTTCTCATACATCAATTGCAGTTCTTAAGAAAACAACTTCTGTCATCATTGCTGCAGTAGCTGTTTCAGCTGTGATGGCTACTACGGCTGCTGTCACTTTTGCTACTTCAGTTTCTACAGCACAGACTCTCAATACTCTTTCTTCTGCAGCTGCCCAAGCTCTGAACATCCGGGATCAATTAAATGGACAATTTAAAACTGGACTTATGATTCTTGATCAATGAATTGTTCCTATGCAGGAACGACTTGGTATCGTTGGACAATTAATGACATTATGATGTGTTCGTTCTATTGTATTTGTTCTATTGTGGGACTTTGTATAATTGATGTTTTGCAGCAAAAATGCCTATATAGCTGTCATATGTGTTAACTGGTCACTGGACTTATGAGTTTAATCTTTATTGCTAACTTATGAGTTTAATAACCTAACCCAATCCTTAATGCTAAAGTGCATATCCCGACTATAGTGTCTTCGATAATAGCTCTTGGTCTGATGTGCATTAACGCTTTGCCAATCTCAGATGTGCCAACAACTGCAAGCACAGCTAATTAAAGCAAGCCATGGCAGCTATGGGTGACCAATCCTCCCCCCATATATGGCTTAAAATGCTGGATCGGTAGTCATAGACAGATAATTTCCATGGAAATACATATCAACCTAAGACAGGGTTCTGACGCTTGGAGGTCAGAATTCCAATGACGGGTAAGAGTGTTATTTGCCATGGACAACATAAGACAGACACAATCCTGAGCCATTTTTTAATAAAAGAAAAGGGGGATATGTCGGGGGCGAAAGCCTTTGGGGACCTTTGGAGGCACACCCTGGCTTAATCTCAGGACGGCACCTGACAGCTTGCCAAGAGGGGCTTGGCTTAATAGGTTTCAGGAGGTAGTCCTGATTGGCTATTTGCACATCATGCCCACAGGTTCTTATCATAGACTAGCCAATAGCTCCCTAATTGGCCAGGAAACTCTATATATTCTGCCTCATTCCCTGCAATAAAGAACACACGTTCGTCAACCCACAAGCAGTGTGTGTATGTGTATTTGTGTGATCACTGCCCTCTGCGGGCGACGGGCAGTGATACTGCAGTGTCCAAGGTTTGTGATATACCTAGAGAAGGCAACCGTATTAGCAAAATATGGAGCTCCTTTCCTTCATGGACATGGACAGCGCTCACATCGTGGACTAAAGGTGACATGGATTGCCTACCTGCAAGCAACTCTGAGTGAAGTGGTGGTGATAGTTATCCAACTTTGGATGATGATCCAGCTGGAAAGACAGTAAGGTTCATTTTCCCTGCTACCCCCACTGCTGGTAGGTGTATAATCACTTTAAAAATACTAAAATAAAAGGGAGTATACTGATAGGCAGCTGCTTTCTGAAGCAAGTCTATTCTTTAAGTGCCTTCTCCATCATCAAAAAAGATTGGGCATTTGCCATGTTTCCATCATTTGCTTTAGTTTTAGAAAATTATTGTGGCGATGGAGAGATGGGTTAGTGATTAAAGGCTCTTTATTTGCAAATCCTGACTGCCTGGGCTCAATTATGCAGTACATTAGTAAAGCCAGCTACACAAAGTACCACATGCATCTTTCATTCTTTGCAGTAGCAAGATGCCCTGAATGCCTATAATATCTCTCTCTCATAACTAAATAGAAATATTTAAAAAGAACATATATAATGATAACTATATAATCTGTTTCTTTCTGTGATGGTTAGGTTTTGTTGTCAACTTGATCTTTTTAATAATCTTGGGTAGATCTCTGAGGATGTTTACAGGAAGGCAGCCTCTGAGAAGGGGGCAGAATGTAAAGAAGCTCAAAGAAGCTAGAAGTAAACATCCTTTCCTGTGTGGGCAGTACAGAAAGGAAATTCCAGAGACTCAGGAAGCCATTGGGTCTGGGGAAGGGTTGTAAGACCCCACCCTAAGGCTATATAAAAGGGAAGAAATTCTCTCCTTGGCCCTCCTGCCTGTTTCCTGTTCTGTGTGTGTGGTGTAGGTAATGGGTTTTTCTCTCTGCTCAGACCTGTGAAAGAGAGCCAGACTCTTTCATTGTTATGGAACATCCCCTTGATCTGTATCTTCAATAAATCATTTCCTCCTATAACTGTGACTGGTTTCAAGATTCATCCCAGCAGCATGTGACTGACTACAACACTATCTCAAATAAATAAATACCTAAATATTTTAAAGGGGTTGTGAAGATCAGGTCTCATGAATCCCATGATGGCCTCAGACTTGCTATGTAGCTGAAGATGACCTTGAACATCTAGTTCTCCTGTCTCCACACTGAATGCCAGGATTTCTGATGTGCACCTATTTTTATTCACTGTTGAGGATCAAGCCCAGGGGTTTGTGCAGGCAGGCAAGCACTCCATTTAGTGAACTATATCACTAGCCCTGAAAATTCTTACTATCATATGTAATCTTAGTAATTATCTCTAAATGAAAGGTGGTTAAAATCATCTAACTGTAGAGAAAATGCTTTTAACAACAGATACAGTGGTCCCCAGTCAAATATGAGAATTCCTGCCTTGACTTCATTCACTTTCAGAGAATGTATGTCATGATACTTGAATGTGTTGGGATAGAAAAGATCGACAATGAAAAAGGGATGAACAGCTCCATGAAGCAAGTAATTCTCACGGTGTGGTTCATGGTCCAGCAGCTTCAGGGTTACCTGAGAACTTGGTAGAAATACAATCATCAGGTCCCATACATTAATCTGAAACAGTGTTGGTGCAACCCAGAGATCTGTTATAACAAAGCCTTCAGGAGATTTTTATGGGTAGCCAAATATGGAAAAATCACTTCTTTGGCCAAATGGAAAGCCTTAAAACTATCACCTTCTTTGGCAGACCAATTGACCATCTTGTTATAACTGAGCTCACTCATCATTACTTTAGCTTAAATATATCATACCTGAATTTCTCTATTTTCTCCTGTCTTATATTCCTCCTTCAATGTTTTCTTTTCTTCCTTCATTTTTTGGCAAAATATAAATGTTTGCATAAAAATCAGACTACTGTCCTATATACCACTTCCATTCTTCAAATTTTTTTCTTTTGTTTTTGTTTTTTGAGGTAGGGTGTATCTCTAGCCCCAGCAGACCTGGAATTCACTATGTAGTTTCAGGCTGATCTCAAACTCACAGTGATCCTCCCTTCTACCTCTGCCTCCCAAGTGCTGGAATTAAAGGCATGCACCACCATGCCGGACCAATCTCCCCCTCTTGATCCACACACAAGATTTCATTAATCATTTCTATATTGATATAATTTGACTTCTAAGACTCCAGTAGCAACCCTCTGGGCCCTATAGGCTAATATCAAACAGTGTTTTCTGAGTTTCTAGTTATTACTTCCAATTCAACCTGCCTAACCTTACACCCCATTGTAGTAGTCTTCAAAACAAAACAATTCCTGTTCATCTCTGATGGTTCTATCTCTGTTCTCACCAAATCCATCAAAAATCCTGTTGAGTATTTCTTTACAATGTCTCCTAGAGGTGCCATTCTCTATTTGTCTCCATAGCCCAAGTCTCAATTCTCAACATCTCTTACCTAACTCATCTTGAAAGTCCCTTTCTCCCCTGTCATTCAATTACTTAAAAACTCCCAAGTATCTGTCCATAAAAATATAAAATTATTATTATTATTATTATTATTATTATTATTATTATTATTATTATTGTCCATAATGAGTTACATTGTTTAGTGGGCAAACAATGAGTTGTTATCCCCAATTCCCCAATGCCCCCCATCCCGATCCCAGTCAGCAGGATAGCCTCCTCCGTGGGCCGTCTGGATCAGTCTTTGTGGTAGGGGACCATGGATAGCCTAGTATTCAGCCGGGTTCTCCTGACCCAACTGTGTTGTTACTGAGGGGTGCCATGCCTCTGGATAGTCTCACCCACCACAGTTCTCACAATCTTTCCACCCCCTCTTCCTCTCAGTTCCCTGAGTCGTGGTGGGTGAGTATTAAGGCTGCTTTAATGTTGTGAGCTTAGGGGTCTTTGTGTCAAAAATCATTGGTTTATGTCTCACTGGCTTATCCTTTATTGATTGAATGGCTGTGGCTGTGGGTCCCTTGTTCATCCAATCATTCTCTGCGGGGTTCCATATGGATCCTCCACCGTATGAATGGGGTGGCTCATCTTTTGCCAGTATCTCAGCTTTCTGCCTGCGGTCGGTTGGTAGGGTTATATGGGCCACAGCTCTCTCACTGCATCCTGAAAAATACAAACACAATCTCCATCGGAGAGTGAGATCAGTATAGGTTAACATATATACACCATTCTGGATTACCTAGCTTCTATTTTTAGTAGCCTCCCGGTCAGTCGCTCGCATAGTGCATCTTTTCTTGGGAGCCCAAGAGTATGGGATCCGGTGCATATCACCCTGAATCCTCAGTTCTAATCAAGGGCTCCCCCTCACTGAATGGAATATTTGGCTGAATTTAATAGCTGTTGATTGTCTCCCCAAGGCCCAGGCTCCTCCATTGCACAAGTGCTCCTTTCTTGGTTTGCTGTCCTCTCCCAGTAGGAGGTGTGGTCAACCTACTCATGGTCGCAGACTGTTTCATACCAGTGGTATGTTTACTCCAGCTGTCATTATATGCTTACCCTGGCAGGTTGTGTAGTGCCTTCCAGCACTGCACTAACTGCCATATGGAGGCTGGTTACCATTCCAGACCTCGAAGGGTCTCTTGATGCTGATTGATGGCATTCTGTGGTTTCTTCAGCAACAGGGTTTTGCCTCAGGCCTGGGAGGGCACTCAAGAGCTTTGACAGAATTCTGTCTTGCTTTTGGAAACTCATGGGTCACTTTGGTCAACAGCTCAGTGAGGGAAGGAATGGTGACTGGGACCTGGGGTTGTCAGACTGCTCTATTATTCACAGGCTTAGACATTCTCCCCTACTACTCATGGCCCCTATTGTAAATTGACACCTACTACTTGCTCTGTAGGTTACAGTATGCTCGTGAGGATTTTATGTTTTTGAACCTAATTTGGTTTAGCCTCATGCTTAAGCCATTCCCCTCCCCCCTTCCCTTACACCTCATTCATAACCTCTCTAGTCTGCATAGAGAAAACGGTTATCCTGGTTAAGGTCTGCATATGAGGGAGAGTATGCGGCATTCAATTCTCTGTTCTTTTGAGTGTTCTCCTAGTAAGATCTGCTTGAAGTCAGACTATTTTTCCTAAATTTCGATATGTCATTTTTCCTTTCAGCTGAGTAAGATTCCATTGTGTAAATATACCACAGTTTCGCTGTCCATTCCTCCATGGATGGGCATTTGGGTTGATTCCAATTCTTGGCTATTATGAATTGAGCTGCTATAAATATAGTTGTACAAATGTTTCTGCATCGAGATGTGGTGTCTTGCGGGTAGATGCCTAGTAGAGGGATAGCTGGGTCCATTGGTAGTTCTATGTCCATTCTGTCTAGGAGTCTCCACACTGCTTTCCATAATGGTTGAACAAGTTTGCAATCCCACCAGCTATCCCTCTACTAAGGATAAGCCAATGAGACAGACACCAATGATTTTCAACAAAACCTAAATCAGAAGTACAAGAGACCTCTAAGTCCTCAACAATATAACAGCCTTAATATTCACCCACCATGACTCAGGGAACTGAGTGGAAGTGGGGGCAGAAAGATTGTGATAGCCTTGGTGGGGGAGAATATCCAGAGACACCCCCCGCAGTAACAACACACTAGGGCCGGCGGAACCTGGCTGACTCCTAAGCTATCCATGGTCCCTAGCCCCAAGGACTGATTCAGACTGCCCACAGAGGAGGATATCCACCTGATTGAGGATGGGAATGAGTGGCATTGGGATACTGGGGATAACAACTCATTGTTTGCCCATTAAATAAAGTAACTCATTATGGACAATAAAAAAAAGAAAATGCAAATTACTTTCAAGATGGAGAGAAATAAAAAGTCCAATAAGATAGAGTAATGATAATGAATACTCCTAGGGAGCGGAAACAGGCTGAAAATAAAATTACATAAAACATTGTGTAAGATAAGTAACAACAATAGTAAAGCAGGGCCTGGGGATATGGTTCAGTGGTTAAGGTGTTTACTTGAAATGACAGCCAATTCTGCAGCCACTCACACAAAGCCAAAGACCCTGGCATGTCCCTCTACACACATAAAGAAATAGCAAAGAAAGAGAAACAATCTGATTATCAGATGAAATAAAATTGAAGGCCAAATGACTTAAAGTGCCAGATTATTCTTCCTCTGCAAGGGTTACTACAGCTTCCCACTTTGATGGACACTGATCTGGAACTGTAGACTAAATTAACCGCTTTTCTTTCCATAAGGAATTTTGTTCCAGAAATAAGAAAGTTATTGATACCGAATACAATGAAAATGAGAAATACATGTGTTAGATATAAAAACCAAGATAGAAAATCTACATAGGTGAAGAGAAAAATGTGTGTGGGAAAACTTTTTGCATAAAATCAAATTACAAGGTTCATCAGAAACCTCATAAGGTTCTAAATTCCCTGAATGCAATGTACAAGATTAAACCATTAATCAGAGGCCAGGTTTCCATCAAACTTCAAGGATTCACAAATGTGGGAAAGCCTATGAATGTAACATGTGTGGGAAACAACCACTACTCACACCAGAGTGGTCACAGAAGTGAGATACTCTAGGCAAGTAATTTCAGACATCTCTCAGTCACAAGTGAGAACTCTTTGTACATCAGCAAACACACATGTAAAAAACACTGTATGTGGAAAAGCCTTTAGCCTGGCTGCCATTGCTACTTGCTGGTACACACTTCTACCCTGTGGCTCCTAAGCTTCACAGACATCCGAGCCCAGCTTCATGAGCTTTCCAATGTGGACTGAAGACCAGTGGCTCTCAAAGGATCCTCCAGACCTTCATGCCAGATTGGGACTGCTGAGACATCCAGCCTAGTTGCCAGAGCAGATACCACTTCCTCAGGCTCTCCAGTCCGCAGACAGCTGTTGTTGGGCTGCCAGCCTATATCTTGTGTGCTAATCTAATAAAGCACCTTCAATAATATGTGCTCATTCTACTGGTTCTGTTCTTCTAGAGAACCATAAAAGAGCTCTGGATCCTTTCAAAGACACTGTCTCAAAAAATAAGTTGGTGGGATCAGTGCCCCATTTTGTGAGGGGGCTATTTGAGATTTTGAGTTATAGCTGGTAAAAATCGTCGAGACCACTGTCATGAAATACAGTTGGCCACCATGAGTAGGCTGAACATACTGCCTACTGGGAGAGAACAGTGAACCATGAAAGGAGCACCATGAAAGGAGCACTTGTGCAATGGAGGCGCCAAAGCCTGGGGGAGGCAACCAACAGCTGACAATTTGGCCAAGAAATCCACTCAGTGAAGAGGAGTCCCTGACTGGAACTGGGATTTCAGGGTAAATTACAAAGGGTAACAATATCTTAGGACACCAAAGAGAAATTCACTTTATAAGTGATTTACAAAAGGCTACCAACAATAGAATCTAGCCAACTTGGGAAAGTGTACCTCAATTAACCTATACTGTTCTCACTCTCTGATGGAGATTTTGTTTGTATTTTTCAGAAGGTGCCGAGAGAGCTGTGGCTCTTCCAACCCTACCATTGAGCCATAGGCTGATAGCTGTCTTCCTGGCAAGAGCTGCGCCATCCCAGACTTACTGTGGAGGATCCACATGGAACCCTGCAGGCAGTGATGGGATAAGCAAGAGACCTACAACCACAGCCGATTGATCAACCCAGGATGAACCAGAGAAACAGACACCAATGATTTTAAACACAACCTCAAGCAGAAGCACAGAGGCCCCTAAGGCCTCAACAACAAAGAAGTCTTAATACTCACCCACCATGACTCAGGGAACTGAGCATAAGAGGGGGCAGAAAGATTGTAAGAGACATGGTGGGGGAGAGACATTGCCCACCTCAGTAACAACATGCAAGGGGGGGAGGGTCGAACCCGGTTGACTCCTAGGCTGTTCACAACCCCCTACCTCATGGACTGATCCAGACTGCCCACGGAGGAGGATATCCAACTGACCAGGGACAGGGAAGAGGGAAATAGGGGAAATGGAGACATCAACACATCCCTTATTTAGTGTATCTAATTATGGATAATAAAAAATAAATTAAAAAAATTAAGTTGGTTGAGGAAAAAACTTCACATAAACTTCTGGCATCCACAAGCATGCCACACACACATGCACACACACATACCCACACATTCACACCCCATACATACCCAAAAATTAAGTGAAAAACGTAGTCAGAATTAAATTTTAGAATTGGAAAAAAGAAATGAAATAAAAAACAGAGAGATGTGATACAGAAACTAAAACATAAACTATTATCCCAACATATCCCATTTATTCAATTCCAATTTATTATTCACCTAACCTTTTAAATGTGAATAAAAGGGAAAAAAATGAACAACCACTTTTATTTATGAGTAGAGTTTCAAAATGTTTTAAGAAAATGTTAATAAACAGAATCCTGAGCCATGGTAAAAATGTAATTCACCTGGGTTGCTTTGAGGAATGCAAACATACATAACTTAGCTATATAAATCATAACATGTGCAAATAAAAAGACGAATTTTATAAAATTGTATTAAAAGAAGTATTTGCTATAACTCAGCAGGAATAGCCAATAATAAGGTGTTTTAAAAACAAATGTGGAAAGACTGTGCCTCAAACTAATCAACTGTTGAACCAAATCCAATGAAAGGTAAGGGAAATATTGAGTAGAAAAGGTCACATCAAAACTGGGCCTTTGCAGGTCTGCCTGAGAATGACATCAAACTCCCACAGCTCAGAAACAGAAAAGCTAAGACAAATGAACCTAAGGGACACTGGGCACAGAAATTAAAAACACCATATGATATTGCTTACATGTGGATTCTAAAAGTGTTGAAACCAGAAAAATGGAGAGTAGAAGGATGGTGAGGGTGGGGTGTGCATGAGGAAGAAGTATAAAGTTTGTTATATAAGATGAATATGCATTAATGATTATAGAAAATATAGTCAATATGAATGTATCATCCATTTCACCATGGAAGAATACATCTGAGAATGTCTCAACATAAGAAAATGATAAGTTGGTGAGGTGATGAATATGTTCATTAGCTTGATTTGATTTTTTCACAGTGTATAAATATATCAAAATGCTATGTTGTACTTCATAAACATAGATAATTATTGATCAATTAATTTAAAAAATAAATTTAAACATTTACTTTTTAAATTTTTATTTTCATTAGCATACATACACTTCTTTAAAAGATAAATGGAAAATTTTGAGTCTGTCTCAATGATTGAATTGAACTGTCTCTGGATTTGGACTGTCTGTCTGTAAGCTGCCTGGAGGCAGAGAAAGAAGGATCACAACTTCAAGTCCTCCCTGGGCTAGAAAGTGAATTCAAAGCCAGCCTGGGATACTTAACAAGATCCTGTTTCAAACAAACAAACAAAAAAACAAATAGAAAAAGGGCTAATGATATAGTCCAGTGCTTTCCTAGCATGTATATGGCCTAGGTCCAAAAATGAATGAAATGAATGAATGAATGAATCTCAATTGAGAAGGAAATAAAAAAATAGACCACATACCATATATAAAATAGAGATGAGATAAAGATGTGAATTTTCACATGAAAATCCTACAAGAGCATAAAAAATGTTTATAACCTTAGCATGTATGATTCCTTCTTTAACAAATCAGAAAACTTAGAATCCATAAAGAAGATAGATCAACTTAAAAACATAAGATTTAAAAACTATGAGGCATAAGCTTCATAAAAATCTCACTAAGAGAAAATATTGGCAATTCAGATGAAAGAAAATACATGACTCGCTTTATTTATTTTTTTAGAAAAAAAAACTTTTAAAACTTTTCCATGAAAAAGCCAGCAACATGGGCTGGAGAGATGGCTCAGAGGTTAAGGCACTTGCCTCCAGTGCCTAAGGCCCCTGGTTCAATTCCTCAGGTCCCACATATGCCAGACCCACAAGGTGGTGGCCCTGGTGTGCGCTCTCTCTCTCTCTCTCTCTCTCTCTCTCTCTCTCTCTCTCTCTCTCTCTCTCTCTCTCTGTATCTGTCTGCTTGAAAAATGAATAAATAAATTTTTTTTAAAAGCCAGCAACATAAAATCATGTCAAAGACAGTAATCAGGCAAATAACAGGTATGGAAATACAGATATTAATAAGTGTATCAGAAGCTTTTGATCTTACATCTTGTCCTGGTTTACAATATTATAAACGATTTAGATGATTTTCCCATTTAGATTAGCATAATATCTAAATGCTGTTATCACTCATTTTGACATCCATATGGGGGATTCCCACTATCTGACACCTGCCTCAAGTAGAAGAATGATTTATTAAAACCATATGACAAGGAAACCAAGTTAGTATCTACCAAAAAGTAAAAACACACAAACTCTTTAATCTGCTCAAACTCCTTCCAGAAATTAAAAATCCTCATGTGTTATTCGTTAGCCCTGATTTATGCTTGAGGATGTTCACAGCCATTAGTATTTGTAGTACTCAGCTCTTTGTTGCTTGGATTAAGATCCAACCTGTGATGGTTAAGTGTTGTTGTCAACTTGACCTGTTTAGTAATCTTGGTTGTTTACAGGAAGGGAGCCATCTCAGTAGGGGGCAGGATGTGAAGAGGCTCAAGGAAGCTAATTTTTTTTTAAACATCACTTCCATGGAGGAAGTGCATGAAGGAAATTTCAGAGATTCAGGGAGTAAACAAGTCTGGGAAAGGGCTGTAAGACCATATACTAAGGCTATATAAAGGGAAAGGAAATCTTTTTCTTTCCCAGATTCCACACCACCTGTTTGTTGATGTGTGTGTTTGTGTGTGTGTGTGTGTGTGTGTGTGTGTGTTTGTGTTGCTGGTAATGGGTTTCTGTCTCTGCTTGGACCTGTGAAAAGGGTCCAGTCTCTCTCACCATGATAGAACATCCCTTGGATATTTAACTTCAATAAATTCTTTCTTCCCATAAACTTTGCATGGTATAGAGGTCCATCATAGTGGTGTGTGGCTCACTATGACAACTTTGGTACAAAAGGTGTGGTGATATTGCTGAAATGAAACTGCTCCAAAAAAACTGTAATATTGTAGCAATTTTAGTGTATTGCCTGCCTGTAATAAACTGCAGTAGTATTTAAATATCAGAAAACAAACAGATTTTTGACAAGTCTTTCAAATAGGAAGAAAGCCTACATCAAAATTTGCTCTTGTAAAACCAAGTTGACCCCCACTGATGGCCAAGTGTCATGAAGGTTAACCAAGCGTCCCCTACCTTCCATCTCCGTAAGGCAGAAGTCAAGCATTATTTCTTTGAATCTTCACTTGTTTTGCCCAAAATATAAATATGATGCTGCAGAATATGTGCAAATGTTCCCAAAAGAGACCGAGTGTCTAGGTGGTGCTCTTGCCTTGGCATTCCTAGGCCAGGTTTCACTATCTGCTTCAAGCTACGCAGAAGGTGGTGAGGAATTCTCAATTCAGGTGGTGTTGAATAGTCAATCCTTGAAGATTAGAGTAGCTTCTTGATTTAGGAGAAATTTGTTAAGGAAAGATATCGGGCCCCCTTGTAGACTTTGCCGCCACTTCCATGCCCTCCCAAGTGCCTTCCCAGACAGGGCATTTGCATCACAGCATAAGCCAGCCTGGACTGTTGTGGGCAACTGTGGCTTTCCATGTGTTCATGTATGCTTTACGAGTTTCTCAAAGAAGACATACTGTTGTTTAGCTAATTTATGTCAACTCCTTGCTATACATTGCCTGGTCTCAGCAGCTGACCCTTGCATTTTCTATGTCTTCAAGTCCAGTAGCATGTGGACAACATTACCGTGTTCTACTGCCACCTTGTGATAAAGTCTGCTCTTGGCCTGCCATTGCAGCACCCTCTGTGTTTTGACCATGAAGAGCTTTCTCCCTTCTGGCTTCCACTTGGGGAAAGAATTTTCATTCTTAAAAGCTAGAGATTTCATTAGGTCAGGTCTTGCCCTCAGGACATGCTTCTTACTGTCCCAGTACAGAACAGTCCATTTCACTCTTTTTCTGAATCTAATTTATTTCAGTTAATGAAATGATATCTCTGCTCATTCCTTCCCTCACTGAGCTGTTGACCAAAGCGACTCTTGAGATTCCAACAACAAGGCAGAATTCTGTCAAAGCTCTTGAGTGCTCTCCCCAGGCCTGAGGCAAAACCCTGTTACTGAAGAAACCACAGACTGCATCGATCAGCATCGAGAAACCCTTCAACATCCGGAATGGTATCCAGACCCCAGAAGGCAGTTAGTGTAGTGCTGGAAGGCACTGCACAGGCTGCCAAGGGAAACTGATCAATGACAGCTGGAGTAAACAGAGACGATTGACATGAAACACAATCTGCGGCCATGAGTAGGCTGACCACACCTCCTACTGGGAGGGAACAGCGAACCAACAAAGGAGCACTTGTTGTAATGGAGGAACCTGGGCCTGGGGGAGACAATCAACAGCTTTCAAATTAGACCAATTTTCCACTTAGTGAGGGGGACCCCTTGTCTGGAACTAGGGATTCAGGGCGATAGGCACTGTATCCCGTACTTTTGGGCTCCCAAGGAATCTGTTCTTTTAAATCAGTGAATAATAGATTTCATCATTTGCATGTAAAGGAATGTATTTCTCTATTCATCTTTTAATAGGCATGCAGTTTGAGCATATCTCTTCACTATTGTGTATAGTACTGCCATAAACATGGCAGACATCTCTCCCCACTCTGAATTCTGTTCATTTAAATATACAACTAGTAGTGGACTGGATGGATCATATAGAATGATTTTGTTGACAATTTTTATACAAGTATATAATGTATTTAGAGCATAACCCCCTCTTTACCTCCTCTTATATTCCCTCCCTGTCCCTTTCAATTCAACCACTTTTTCTTCCCAACTACTCTCCAACTTAGATGCTGTTTTTTCTTGTGGGTGTGATCTACTGATTTCATTTAATATAATGCAATTTGCCAGCATGAGCATGGGTGGGGGATTATTTACAAGAGTCTGTGCAATTTACCATGGATATGCTACGGAAGAAAATAGGTCCTGCTCCCTCAGCAACAACTGACTGCCAATAACTGCTCAAGGAGGAAGGATTTCATGCCCTACTTCACCTCCACGAGAGAATATTGATGGGCCCAATATGATGTCAGTAATGAGAGTTGCCATGAAGCCAGGAATGCAGTGGACATGTCCTGCCTGGATGACCACCTTCAAAGCATTCTTTCCCATCCTCTGGCTCTTAAATTTTCTTGGCTCCTCTTCTGCAATGATACCTGAGCCTTACAGGGGACAAATACATGTCTCATTTACTGGTGAACACTAAAAACTCATATATCATCAGCACTTTGATGAGTTTTGAGTATCCCTAGTAGTTAGTGAGAACTGCATAAGGAAACTTCTCTGACCAAACCTGAGACCAGCACCAATCTATGGGTGTAACCATATTTAGAAGACAATTTAATTTAAAACATATATCCATTTAGTCAACAGTATTAGCTTCACAATTAGGCCTATGACATTTCAAGCCATAAGCTTTTGTTTTGTTTTGACTTTTTCAAAATTGGGTCTTGCTCTATCCCAGGCTTATCTGGAATTCAGTATATCATCTCAGCCTGGCCTTAAAGTCACTTGGATCATCTTACCTCTGCTTCCCTAGTGCTTTAGTTAAAGGTCTGCACCACCATGCCCAGCTTGCCACCATGCTGGCTATCCAGCTGGAAGCTTTTGATGAGGTTTTAAGTTCCATGCCGGGCCACAGAACCTTAATGTCCGTCCCCAATGATCCTCTTCCCTCATAATGCTCCACCTTCTAACTGTCTTACAATCTTCCCAAACAGTGCCACTCACTAGGGATTGGTTGTTCAAACCAGGGACTATAGTCAGCCTCAGGAGATGAGTTTCATAAACAGCACTGTATGAGCCTATGGAGGACGTATTTCCTTCGAATCACAATAGTATCTAAACGCTTATACATTTCTCTTCTTAAGAAATAGAAGCAAACACTTACAATGCTTCTCTAACCCGAGGATCTCCTCCAACTCTAAAACTGTCAAAGCAAATACCCTGCCTTGGAGTGGAGATGCTGAGATCATGTGTATGAGGTATCAAGTTGCTACTGATCTATTTCAAATGGAAGAGAAAAAAATATTGCTTATTGTAGGGAAAACAAGGCTACTGAGAGAAAATGAGTTTTTACTGAGGAGAGAAGAAACTGCCTTGGGACAGTGTTCTGGCTCCTGCTCCTTGTCTGTCCCATTCCATTGGGTGTAAGTCCTTCTGGTAAGAAGAGCGGTCCAAAACAGAGAGACTTAGTGAACTTCTGAGTGAATACTGAGGCTCAAAGGGTGATGGACAAACTCACTAACACAGTGAAGAGATTCCAGGCATAAGCAAGCTTTGCTTTGGGCCTACTAAGACAGTATGGAAGAAAATTAGAGAGAGAAAGACCCTGGCATATCCATTCTCTCTCTCTTTCTCTCTCTCTCTCTCAACTTTCAAATAAATAAATAAAAATAATTTTAAAGTAAGATTGAGTACAAATGAGGAAGACACGTGATGTCAACCTCTGGCTTCTACACACACAACCAACTGCACATGAAAATGCATACACACATGTGTGATGACCACCACACACATACACATGCATACACATGACACAAAAACTAGTAGAGACTGTGGGAAGGTGTTAGAGTAGAAAGGATTATGAACCCATTTCCTTACCTAAATAAGAATTATAAAAAATAATCCTTCTAAAATAGCTATCCTAGAACTCTGCACTCTCCTGAATGCATGAAACTTATGGGATGGCTTCAAAACTATATTAATGTTTTAAATTTGGTCCAATTCTGCTCTCTGCTCAGCAGCTGCTACTCATTCATCTCCCTGAGCCCCAGGGTAGGCAGCTGTGTATGTGTTCCAGAAGTTGCTTGAACAAACCTAGTGAGACAGAGGGCTGGCCATGAAAACCCACTCTTTGAAGGCGGAGAGTCCTTCCAACCATCGATTACTCTTTTGGTCATGTTGCTGTATGAAACAGAGGCAGGCAGAAGTTCTATGTAGTTTGCTCATTGTTACACATTTTCTCTCAGAAAAGTAGAGATGAAAATCACAGTGAAATATCACTTCATACTACATAGTTTGCAAAGGGAACAATATAAAGAGAGAGGGAGAGAGGGAAACGGAGAGAGAGAAAGAGACATAGAGAGAAAGCATGCGTGTGCCTGACTCCTGGTAGCATCTTTTTGGTGTACTATCACAAGTTAGCTGTCTCTGTTTATTTCTGGTCTCTATATCTGTTTCCACTATTCTGTGCCTGTTTTGTGTCAGTATGACATGTCGTTTTGTTTTATAATTTTAAATCAGGATATATAACAATTCCCATTTTGAGTTTTCTCACTCAGAACCTCTTTGTCTATTTAGGGTCTTCTGTTGTTCTATACACATTTTAGGATACTTTTCTATTACTGTGCAGAATACCATTGTGACTTTTATATTGATTGCATTAAATCTGCTCATTGCTTTGGATAATATTGGAATTTTAACAATATTAATTCTACTGATCCTTGAAAAGAAGCTGTCTTTCCATTTATTTTTATCTTTAGTAAGTGCTTGAATCAAAATTTTACAGTTTATAATGTAGAGCTTTTTCCTATAATCTTTCAATGTACAGATCTTTTTTGTGTGCTAACACACAAAATTGATAAATGTGCAATATGATGTATGTTAATTTTCTTCTCTGTGTTAGCCCCCTTCTCATATGTGTTTGCCCAATAAAATAATGTTATATCACATATATTCAAATTAAAATGATTTTAATACTCGCTAGAACATTTTATGTTTATCTTTTAACACAATATAAAAAGAACCAGTGTTTTAAAAAGTTAGAGAGAGAACCACTTGTCCTGCCTCTGCCCTTAACTCAGCTCTCCAGTGGTTTCCAGAGATGAAAGTGATATGAGACAGATAGATTGATCTCCGGTTCTCCCTTTGAAGGTATGTGGATGCTGGGTACTAGAGTACAAGCAGAGGAACTGGGTGCTCACAAAAGACAGGTCCATTCATAGACACACAGAAGCTATCACTTTGGGGAATCCCCAGAAACAAGTAGGTTATTCTCTAACAGGTCCAACTTCCTACTTATTAATAAACTCTCAATGCTTATCATTCTCAGGGTCAAAATTTTTCAATTTGTTGATATCTTGGGTAACTAATCGACATGGGAGTTCAGGAGCCTGGAGGTCTCCTGCATCTTTATGGAGATCTAATCCCTGCCAGAACTACAATCCCACATCCACAAAACCTGCAAAAAAAAAAGACAGCAACAAAGAGCAAAATGGACATGAAAGTAGGAGGGATGATAACTGGGAAGAATAAAAGAGTGAGAAGGACTGGTTGGCAGAGAGATAAGAGAGTCATAGAAGTGAATATGACATTACAATGACATATTGTATACATGTATTAAATTGTCAAAATGCTCTAAATTTGAAGGCAGTAATGGCTTCACCATCTTATGAATGTGAAACACTGAAACCACTGAATTGCATAAGTGGGCCAAAAATATGCTGTGTGACATATTTTAGTTAAAAAAGTGAAAATACCTTTCAAGAAGTGACTTAGCATCCATGCAGATTCCAGAAATTTTGCAACAGTTTGTAGAAATTCAAACCTCCCCAAATTATGCTTCGGATCCTCTGGGGTCTTGTGATATTCTTAACTGCTTTCCCAATCCAGAAAGACTCAATAATATTTATGGGAGACTTCCGGTTAAAGATGGCTGACTAGCAGACACACCACATCCCTCGGGAAACAAGGGTCAGGGTTTTCAGCAGGGATCCAGGTCGTGGATACAAGCTGCAGTCACTCTCGGAGCTCCAGACACCTCCCAGCACAGGATACTCACCACTGAACGCCTCCATCGAGGACCAGCGCTCGCCAGAGGCAGTGAGTTGTCACGAACCGGCAAGCCCGGCCAGAGCAGCCATAGCCTGCTGGCCAACATAGACTTGTCCTCGGTGTCTGCCGGCTTCCCTTGGGTTCCCACCCTGTCCCTCCTGCCCTCTGCATGTTCCGCGCCTCTATCCCGTCCCTCCTGGGCCCTTGAGTGTCTCTCATTTTCAACTTTTTTTTTCTTTTTTTCTTCTTTTTTTTTCTCTTGCTCCTATGTAAGCCCTCCCCCCATCCTCCTGGTCTCCAGTTTATGTCCCGCCCCTCCAGGTCCTTGCTAATCCATTTCCTTGCTTAATTTTTTGTTTTTGTTTTTGTTTTTGGCCTGCTGACTGGGACCTGGGCTCATACATGGCCCCTCCCCATGGGCCTCCAGGTCTCCAGCCGGGCCCCTCCAGGCCCTTGCTAATCTATATCCTTACTTACTTTTTTTTTTGTTTGCTCCTTTTCTTTTGTTTTGTTTTGTTTTTGGCCTGCCAACCAGAACCTGGGCTCTTACGTAGTCCCTCCCCCCCGGCCTCCAGGTCTCCAGCACATCTGCCCCACCCATCCAGGTCCTTGCTAATCCATTTCCTTCCTTACTTATTTATTTGTTTGTTTGTTTGTTTTGGCCTGCAGACCGGGGTCTGGGCTCCTACAGAGACCCTCCCCCTGGCCTCCACATCTCCAGCGCATTTGCCCAGCCCCTCCCTTCAGGTTTTTGCCAGTCTTTTTTCTTGTTTACTCCTTTATTTTATTTTAATTTATTTTATTTTATTTTATTTTATTTCCTCTTCCCTTTTCTTTTTCTTGCCTCCTCTGTGGAACTTTCTGCCCACCGAACCCTGAGGCTTCCTTGAGACCTTAACCCTGTGGTTTTCCCTGACCTTACCCCTGTGGTTTTCCCCGCCTGTCTACCCCCCACAGTTTCCCCAACCCCGGCTCCCCACGGTACCCAGCCTACTGATTCTGTGTAATGCCCAAGCGCTAGTCCCTGAAGTATCCTCAAGCTCCAGGTCCTGCGGTTTGCCCACGTGCCCGCCAGCTCCTGTGGTTTGCATGGTTTTCCCAAGTGTTAAATAGTCCCTGGGCGGCAGTGACAGGCAGCTGACACCCTACCTCATCGTACTTTACCCCTAAGGGGCCACACACTCACTAGCAGGCTACATAGGACCTGGCACCCCACCCTCTGCCTACTTAGTCCCCACAGCCCCACACCCTCCTCTAACAGGGTACCCCCAGTATCACATCAAAGTCCAGCCAGTGATCTGAGGGCACATATACTCACAGATTAAACAAGTGAGTGCCCAACCCTACCTGTGGAGTCCAGTGTACGCTCAGAACACACTAGCAAAGTGAAATCAGATCAAAGGCATCCCACAAATCACCTCAACTGGAATCG
Organism: Zapus hudsonius; assembly: GCA_004024765.1. Classification (NCBI taxonomy): domain Eukaryota; kingdom Metazoa; phylum Chordata; class Mammalia; order Rodentia; family Dipodidae; genus Zapus; species Zapus hudsonius. The sequence continues at coordinate 388 of PVHP010032334.1, read as the reverse complement.
AAATGAGCAGACCTCAATGCAAAAATATATCACCAGCTGAGGAAACCATGCCAAATGGCAACCACGATGCCACCAAAGAGAGTGAGCAGAGTCAGGCCCAGGAAGACAAGACAATAAACCCTGCTCATACTGGTACAGATCTTGAGGAAATCTTAATGTCAGTTATGCAAGCAAAGATGGACCAACATATTGAACAAGTTCAAAGTCAGCTCATTAGCTATGCCAACAGGCTTAATATAATTGAGGAGAACCTAATGGACTTCAGAAAAGACATATCAGAACTAAAGACAAACCTGCAAACTGAAGGTATCAAAAACCAGCTTTCCAAATTAACTGAAGACATCTGCAAATATAAGAATGACTGTCAGGAAGAAGTAATTAAATCAAA
>PVHP010032333.1:0-20350 GCA_004024765.1 Zapus hudsonius | reverse complement strand
CATGCGTTGTTATCCCGAATTCCCCAATTCCCCCCCTCCCCATCCCTGATCAGTTGTATATCCTCCTCCGTGGGCTGTCTGTATTAGTCCTTGTGGCAAGGGATCCTGTATATCTTAGTACTCATCCCGGTCTTCCTGGCCCAAGTGTGTTGTTACTGATGGGTGCCATGCCTCCGGACAGTCTCCCCCACCACGGCTATTCAGCAATTTATTACACAAATTTCAAATGTGGAAGCAATTCCCTCTAAGGTTTTTCTTGTTTGTTTGTTTTTGTTGTTGAATTGAGCTTTTATCAGAAGAATACAAATGGTTATATACAGTCTTAATCCAAGGTATGATCTTCAAGGAGACTTAGACCTTTCAGAAGTATCCCTGCTTAATTAGGACTGTTGTATTACCTGAGGGCCTCTGACCGAATCTCCCCCTCGCCTCATTCCATGGGACAATTTTTTAAATTCCTTCTTGAGTTTTTTTTTCTCAGATTTTAAAAGAGAAACTGCTACTTATCAGTTACATATAGTTTAAAGTTCTTGTCAATGATATTCCTATGCAATCCTGTTACCTTTATTTAGTTTGCCCGCTCAATTTTTATAGATTCTGAGATGAATTGTGGAAAATGATGAAAATCTAAGCTAGAAATATACAGCTTTGGTTTCAGGAAGAAAACTACACATTTTTGGCCGAGCCTAAATTCTGATTCTAAATTTTGAGGACAGCTGCACAGTTTTAAAATTACCCCTGGCAAGAAAAAAAAATACATAAAGTTGTGTGAAAGTTAAGTATAAGGCAAACGCGTGGGTGGCTTGCACCTAGATATCATATAGGTAAAGACACTTGGAGATTTTGCAGCCTGTCAATGAATAGGTTAATTTTGACACATAACCTCATAGTGTTGGTGTATGTGAATTTAAACAACTTTCTCTTATGGACACAAGAATATTTTTGATCCGACGATAAAGTTCAGTCTTAAAATCCATGGATAAGGGAAATGTATCAGTTTAGTATTTCACTCAAGATTCTACCATCTCATAAATATACCAGCTCTTCTGATACTTTAGGCAAAATGCCTTAACTAGCACTATAACAACTTAATTTAAATATTTTTTTTCATATTTTCATTTTACATTTGTACCAGAGCTAATCTTTGTGAAAATTGTACTTTAGTTCTCCTATCCAAACAAACAATGGGGAAGATAAAACTAAGATATTAAACAAAGTGTTATTTTCTCCAATAAAAAAGATTTTTAAGATTGGATGAAATTTAATGGGAAAAAATGGAAGATTGCATGAAAAGGTAAGAAATTAGTATGAGACCAAGAGAATTTGCTCTTATCTGAATTTTGCATTAATAAATATGTTTCAATAAATTGTTTATTCTAGAACATGTCATTTCTTGAAAAGAGATCATATGTAGTGCTTATGGATTTATATTTTAGGAAAATAGAAAAGATGAAATATCTATGGTCCTAATACAGTCTTATTTGTGTGTGAAAGATAGTAAAGTAGGCTTTAATGTACAAATTATGTTATAAAATTAAAGGGGAAAAGAGGGTTTAAAAGCTAGTACTAGGGCTGGAGAGATTGCTCAGTGGTTAAGGCACCTGCCTCCAGTGCCTAAGGCCCCGGTTCAATTCCCCAGGACCCACATAAGCCAGACCCACAAGGTGGTGGCCCTGGTTCTCTCTCTCTCTCTCTCTCTCTCTCTCTCTCTCTCTCTCTCTCTCTCTCTCTCTCTCTCGTCTGCTTGAAAATGAATAAATATTTTTAAAAATAAAATAAAAACTAGTACTAATTTGTTGTATGTTGTCAAGTGCCTAAGATAAAAACCCTTAAAGAAATATAATAATAATATTAATAAATAATAATAATAATAAAAATTATTATTATTATTATTATTATTAACAATCTCTTGCTATATATAGTACAGTCCGGCCTGGAACTCACTCTTTACATAAGGCTGGCCTTGAATTTGCAGAGACCATCCTGTCTCTGTCTTTTGAGTGCTGGGATTAGACATGAGAGATGATCTATGCTTCTGAGTGTTTTCATTTTCAAGAATTTTACTTAACCTTCAAATAACATTCAACCTTTCCTCAGAAAATAGTTTGTCTTTTTTTAGTGGGCAAACAATGACTTGTTATCCCCAATTCCCCAATGCCCGCCTCTCTCCATCCCCACTCCACTGGATATCCTCCTCCATGGGTTGTCTGGATCAGTCCTTGTGACAGGGGACCATGGATAGCCTAGTACTCAGCCCAGTTCTCCTGGCCCAAGTGTGTTGTTCCTGAGGGGTGCCATGCCTCTGGATAGTCTCCCCCACCATGGCTCTCACAATCTTTCCAATCTTCTGCTCAGTTCCCTGATTCCTGGTGGGTATTAAGGCTGCTTTAATGTTGTGAGCTTAGGGGTCTTTGTGTCAAAAATTGTTGTCTTTTATAAGAAAAGTTTTAGTTATTTATTTTTCAGCAGGGACCATAATATAAGAGGTGGAAGAAAGAAAGAGCCAGGGGAAGGGGTGGAGTGATTGGTTGGGGATGCTGTTTTGCAGACACAAAGTGGCCGTTGCATTTGTGACCTCACAGTGGCTGAAGCTACCTATATACGCATAATATGAGGCTAAAAATGTTGGCACCAAAGTGGGCACGTGACCAGTTGGAAAAAAGGGGCCTCAGAAAGGAGGGGGCAAAGATGGTGGTGGGAGGGCATTATGATCGTAGTGCATTGTGTATGTGTATCGAGGTTGTCAATAAAAAGGTTAACAAAACTCTTTGAAAAGCAATTTTACCTTTTGACAAAAAGTAATTTCACCCTTTTTGTATTTTTGTCAAGAGTTAAGATATCTGATGAGGAATGGATAGCATGGGGTTATATTTTGTTGCACATGATGGTAGTAAATTACCCCCTGTAATGCCAGCCTTAGTAGTAAGGAATTATCCCCTGTAATGCCTGCCTTTCTGTCTTGCTATGAACAAATGTATGGGAATACATTCATAGTTATGCTGGCATGGATGTGGGCTCCAGGTGAGACCTGCCTGCCAGACTGAACATTTAAGATAATTACTGTCTTGTTGTATATGTGTGTGTCTGTCTGTCTGTGTGTGTGTGTGGATACAGGTATTTGTGTGAGTGCATGTGTGTTTGCATGCGTGTGTGTGTGCGCGCGTGTGTGCCTGCGCATGCATGCATGTAGACCTTTGATCAACCCCAATGTCATCCACAGGAATACCTTTCGCTTCTACTTGGGACAGGGTCTATCACCAATTAGGCTAGACCGCATAGCCAGTGAGCCCCAGGGATCCTCCTGTCTCTGCCTCCTCAATGCAGGATGACAGGCACACACCACTATGCTTAGCCTTTTCATGGGTACTGTGGATCAACTCGGGTCCTCATGCTTGCATGGCAAACTCTTTACCCAGAGAGAGCTATTTGCTGAGTCCTTGATATGTATTTGAAGACTTGGAGTAATTAAACAAAAGAACATAGATACATAAATATTGTATCACTCTTTAATACAGTCATACCTTTGGGTGTTTGTAACAAGCAAGTTACATTTCAACAAAGATGTTTTTTCTCTCCTTGAACACCAGAAAATAACCCTCTATGTGTTCCTTCATGAAAACTCACCTGACTTTGATAGAAGATGATTTACCTCTGCATTGAACATGTGGCAGGATGGTCTGAGGACATCACACGTGGTTTCATCCGATGCAGATGAAACCACGTGTGGTTTCGAAGAAGGTAGATTTTGCTGTGATATCACTATTGATCAGGTAGAAGAGACTGAGGACCTGCATGACATTGAACGAATGCCTGTTATTTACAACAGGTTTGTCATTTGTTGAACAAAGCAATTGAGCTAAATGGTCCCTACAGAATATTCCATTTTTCAAATTTTATACTTTATAACCATATTTTATGTTACTAGAATGCCCTGCGGTGGTAGATATTGAGTAAATGCTCAGTGAATTGTGAAGGAATGTTGAAGTGAACTTTGTGAGAAGAGCTACATTTTGCCATGCCCCTTGATTCTCTGGTAGATTATTATTTTTTTTTCTTTTTGGGAGAACAGAAGATTGCATTTTATTTTTTTTCTTCTCTTTTTCAATTCATTTTATGTTGGCAAAATCACAAACATCAGATCTATTCTACAGGGTTTTTTTTTTAGGTATACAACATATTGATGACTTTGGGAAAGTTTTCTACCTTAGTTCTCTCTGCTTAATCATTTTTATTAGATGAAACTTTATACTAATTAATTACTAATTCCTCGCCAACCACCATTTCACTCTGGATGAATCTGACTCCTGTAGTTACCTCATGTAAGTAAATCATATACGATTCAACCTTTTTTGACTAGTTTATTTTAGTTAGTAGAAAGTCCTTCAAGCTTATTCATCTTGTCCATATTTCAGAATTTTGTTTGAAAGATTAAATAACATTGATTATATGTATATATCACATTTTAATTGACCCTTATATCCATGAACCCATAGGTTGTTCCCATATCTTGACTATTTACAAGTATTACTGTAATGAATGTGGGCGTTCTTGTTTGTCTTCCAGATTCCCATTAAAGTATTTTCAACAAGTACACACACACACACACACACACACACACACACACACACACACACACACACATATATATATATATATGGATTGTGAAATCATATTTTATCTCTTTTTAATGAATCTTCATACTGCTTTACACAGTTTCAGATCAAGTTCATGCCATCTTACCACTGAGAGTTGCCAGTGTCTCATATTTCTTCAAAACTTTGACAATATTTGAGTACACATGGGGACAAAGACAAGGGCAAGCTGGGGTGGGAAAAATGGACATGCACTTTCAAAAATGAAGCTGGGCCCTTTATTTCTACCATCCACAATGCCTAAAGTATCATGGATTAAATTCAAGTGTAAGACTGACAGCAAAACAAATGGAAAAAAAAATCATGACATTGTTTTTGCTCATAATTTTTGTGTGGTCTTGATGTCATGCTGATGACTATAGAAGTACAACCAAACTAACAATAAATATGTAGGACTAGAGCAAAATAGAAATTTCTGTACATAAAAAATAATAATAAATAGCCAAACTCATAGAAGTCTGTCCATTGGAACAATGCTAGAATATCAAATTATAAGAAGTAGTATCAATATTTATTAGTATTTATCAATATTTACTTAGTATCCATATTTAGTATCAATTCATATTGATACTAAATATGGATCAATGGATAAAGAATAATTTTGGAAATTTCTTATCAAGATTAAGAAAACATCTTATTGTGAATAGATAAATCGGACTAAGGAAGATAAAGTAAAATACAACTTGGAAAAACAACACACATTTTGCTTCCACCCCTCACTGGATCAAATCATGGCATTAAATGTCTGAGGCAGGCCCAACTTATGCCGGATATTAATAAAACTATGAATTCCTTGGAATCTCTATCTCTTCTTCTATGATTCAGTGGTAAGGAAATCTGCTTCTTATCAATATTTTTATCATAACATAAAGAAAATCTGGCATTTATCAAGAATTCAGAAAGTGTTGAATGAGCTCTATTTATAAATTTTTTTGTGGACACAGGACACACACATCACCATCAAAATCAATGACATCAGGAAACAGAGTTCAAAAAAATGGTCTCAAAATTTCCAAAAAAAAAAATCTATATATTATGTTGATATCAAATCCAAGCAATGACTTGGCTAAGGCATTTAACCTTTGAACTTTTAGTGCTTAATTATTTTATGAAGCATAGGAGGTTATGACTATGTGTTGACTGGTATTTTTAACCATTGTTAAAATGTGTCAGGATGTCACAGGAAGGACTTTGACTGTCAAACCGAAATGAAAGTTGAGTGCATTTATCATTATAATTGCACGTTGTTCTGTATACTGAACAATGTACTTGTGAAAATATAATAAACATTTGTTTAACCTCATAAAGAGTAGGGCCAGAGAGGAGTAGGAAATAACCAGGGTCAGTGTCAACAATATATTAAAAACTATGATAAAAGAAACATTAAGAAGAACAAATAAAGTATAGAAAATGTATTCCTAAGGGTTGAGGAGATGGCCCAGTGATTAAAGGTGCTTTTGTGCAAAGCCTGTCAACCCAGATTTGATTTCCCAGAAACCACATAAAGCCAGAAGCATAAAGTGGCCCATGTGTCTGGAGTTCATTTACTCAAGAGACCCTAGTGCACCCATTCTCCCTCTCTCTATCTCCATCAATAAATTAAAAAAATATATATAAAACGTATTTATACATGTAACTTTCTTGTGGAAGTTTAAAAAGCAAATATTTCAGATGTTTGATGAAATGGTAGCATTAAATGGAAATCTCTCCTAAACTTACAGATTTTAAAATTAAGGAAGAAATTTAGGTTATATCTAAAAAATAAATAGCATACCCAAGTAACCTGAACAAGTTAAAAATATGAAAGGTATGTGTGATTTTAGGTTTTGTTATCAACTTGATATTTTTAATTATCTTGGGTGGGTCTCTGAGGATGTTTACAGGAAGACAGCCTCTCAGTAGGGGGCAAGATGTAAAGAAGTTCAAAGAACCTGGAAGTAAACATCCTTTCCTATGTGGGCAGTGCAGGAAGGAAATTCCAGAGACTCTGGAAGCCATTAAGTCTGGGAGAGGGTTGTGAGACCTCTGCATTAAAGCTATATAAATGAGAAGAAATTCTCTCCCACCCCGTCTGCCTGTTTTGTTGCTTGTTGTTGTTCTGTGCGGTGTATGTGGGGGGATGTTGGTGATGGGTTTCACTCTCTGCTTCAACCTGTGAAAAGGAGCCAGCCTCTTTCTCTATTATAGAACTTCCCCTGGATTTGTAGCTTCAAATAAATCCTTTCCTCCCACAAACCGTGCCTGGATTGGAGATTCATCCCAGTGACATGTGGCTGACTGTTACAGTATGCAAAGATACAATAAAATAATATATTAAAATTATAAACACAAGTCTTTCTGTTGTTTTGTTTTCTGGGGATTTTATTTAGAATTTGTTCCTAGTTATAATGGCTTTTCCATTATCATCATGACACTTCTTGATGATGTGTAGGAGGTTATTGGAAATACACATTTTTTTCTTAAAAAGTTTATAACTGTTACTTGGTATGAAGGTTGTGGTGGTTTGAATCAGCTATTCCATAAACTAATGTGTTCTGAATGCTTGGTCCCCAGCTGGTGGTAATTTGGGAGGTAGAGCCTTGCTGAAGGAAGTGTGTTTCTGGTGTCAAGATTAGGGCTATCATAGCCAGCTCTCCCTTTCCTAGAATTTGACTCACTTGCTTGCTGCTCTTGTCCACCCCCTGTGACAGAGGTGATATCCAGTCTCTGCTCATGCCATGCTTTCCCCAGCCATCATGAAGCTCTCCCTCGAGACTGTAAGCCAAAATAAAAACTCTTCTCTTATTAGATGTATATTGTCAAGTATTTTGTCCCAGAGACATGAAAGTAACTGCAACAAAAGTACTTTTTGAAACATTGTATAATTACCATTAACATCTATCACAGAGATAGCCAGTATTAGTTTTTGTCATCTCCATGACTCTGTCAAGCTGGCTAGAATGAAGGAGAAAATGTTTCTAAGATCAGGAGTAAAACACAGTTTGCGGGGGGGGGGGTCTCAGAATTACTTATGGAGCTTCATAGACTTTGAAGGTCATGATTTTTTCTCTCACAAACATTCTAAAATTGTTTTTAAAATATTGATAGTTTCCAATATTTTTTCAACATAACATTTTAAATTTATAGCAGTTTGTGGATGTGTAGTGAAAGAGTTCACTATGAAGTGCCTATAAGTGGTTCAAGATCATTGCCAATTAAAGGCAGAAAGGGGGTCTGTACTTTCTTAGAGAGTCAAGGGTACGATGACTTTGCTGATAAAGGGTAACTACTATAAGTGATTAATTTATATCCCATTAGCAAACCATATGTTCAAGCTATGTGAAATCTGTCTCATGAGCCTGTTTGGAGGGTTAAGAATTCTATATTTGGAGACCAGGTCTGTTTTCACCGGTTATATACTGCCCATATAGGTTTAAGCAGGCCAGTTAATCTCTTGGGTTTCGAGGAAACATTTTTGCTTACCAGAAAGGCAATAAACCAGAGAGTCTCCTGAGATGTCTTTGCCATTCTACTGTGATTCTCTTTGCTCTGATTGTCCTGGGCTGAAAGATTAGAAATTTCCTACTTTGTAAGAAAGGGAACATGAGCTAGACAACTTACTATATTCCTTGGGTTCACTGTAGGCGCTGTGAAAAACCAAGTCTAATATATTTGCTTCATAGATTGAATTCTCTCTGCATTTTGGTTTCCAGAGAATGTCTGGAGATATAGATGTGGTGAGCTATTTTGCAGTGCAGTAGGAATTCCTACTTCCAAACTAAGTTTATGACATGTCAGGCAAGACCCTGAAATAGGCCCTGCAGATGGCATCTACCAAGAAGACTCTAGCTACCATGAGAAAGTAAACACACACACACACACACACACACACACACACACACACACACACACACACACTCGATGAGACAAACTGTGTGGAAACGCATATTGTCCCCCCAACACAAGGCAAGGCTCCTTAACTTAGAGTTCTGTAAAATCAAAACAAGTTACATTTACAAAGTAAACATTTCAACTATAATGAGGCATACAAGGAAAGATTGGGCCAAGGCAAACTCAACAAACATCAGCAAACATCCATATCTGCAGTTCAAGTCCCATACCACAACCGGTGACTGACAATCTCCGGATTTTTCCAATTTTGTCCTTCTAGCTTGGCTGAGAACCTGGGGAAACTTCCATCCCAAGCCCACAGCACTCCATGGCAGCCCTTGCAAAGTCCTGGTATGTCCAAAACATCTTCGGGTCTCCAATGCAAACCATGGTCCATCATCCAATGGCTTCACTTGCCAATCAGGGACTTCATGCCTTGTTACATATATTGCATCTCAGCAGGACAGGGAAAAGGCAGGGAGGCCAAAGAGAATTTCTTCTCCTTTAACTAGGCTTAGGGTGGGGTCTTGCAACCCTAACCCAGACTTAATGGCTTCCTGAGTCTCTGGAATCTCCTTCCTGCACTGCCAACATAGGAAAGGATGTTTACTTCTAGCTCCTTTGAGCTTCTTTACATCCTATCCCCTACTGAGAGGCTGCCTTCCTGTAAATATCCTCATAGATCCACCCAATATTACTTGAAAAGTCAAGTTGACATCAAAACCTATCCATCACAACTGGTGTATGTTTTATTTCATATATGTGATTATATATATATATGTATGTATGTATGTATATATATATATATATATATATATATATATATATATATATATATATATATATATGGTTATAAGCTTTATTGAAATTTGGAGATGACAATGATAAGTTTAAATTCTTTAATATGATCATAAAATCAAACATATGTTTTACTTTATAAATTGTGGTGGTGGTTTTGGTGGTGTGTGTGTGTGTGTGTGTGTGTACATGGATATGCATATGACACAACATACATGTAGTGGTCAGAGAACAATCTCAAGGAGTCTGTTCTCTCCTTCCACCATCTCCTGTTGCTGTTTTCTGGATGTGTGCACCAGTGCAACTGACCCACAGCTCCTACACTCTCCTGGTTCCATCCCATTTTTGTAGCCTCTTGGAATCATAGACACATGAGACACATGGGTGCACCATTTTGCATCATGTTTTATGTGGGTGCTGCAAAGGATCAGCTGGTAGGCTTGCACAGAAGCACCTTTAATTGCTGAGTCATCTCGTCAGGTCCCTAAAAATGATAATTTAGATCAGAGCCCCATGACATGAAAGTTGAGACCCTGAAGGCTTGTTTAGGTTAGGATATGCATCTTATTTCAAAATTCCCTGTATACCCTCAGCTCTGTGCTATCAAAGGAAATGACAGAGCTTTGCTCGCAACCTCTTTCCTTAGCAAGTTGTCTGTCCTACTCCTGGGGACAGATGCTGTATGACCAATATAATTGTTTACTTGGGTCTTTTAGTAACTTGAAGAACTAGCTGACATGTAGGAGAAAGCTTTAGAGGTCTAAAGACTGTAATAAAAACATTGTGCCTTTATGTGTTTCTTACACCTAAATGCACATATTTTCCCATTACCTGGGTAGTTCCTAAGGAGGGAAATCAGGCAGAAAAAAAATAGATGGTTTTTGAGAGTCAGAGAGATGGATTCTGTGAACAGCTGTTGTAAATATAGCAAAAGGTGAAATAGCTCGACAGGATGACAGATATAGAAATGCAGATATTGCTTATCAGAGAGGAACATCAGAAAATCAGATCCGAATGTTTGGCAAATAGAGGAGACATCAAATATAGATGTCCCAGGAGTGTGTCATTAAGTGAAATCAACTCACTATTCAGTTTCCCTCCTTAACTACAAGTTGGTCCCAGCATACTGCGCCAGTCTGACGGCCTTCTAAATCTCTATGTTCATGGTCATAGACTGTTCTCCTCATTGTTGGAGAGGCTTTGTGGGAGACCCATAGCTGCTCACAGTGCTGAGAATAAGTGACTGCTGTTCTTACCCCTAAATGGGGCATCTGTCTGAATCACCAGCTCCAAGGTTCAGAGAACATGATGAATAGGGGAAAGACATATAAAGCTGAAGGAAAGGAGCCAGACTGTTGATCATTTTTGTCTGGACATGCTATGGTTTTTGCATTCATAAACTACAGGAGCTGTGGTCATCTGCACAAGACCTGCATAAATTGGCCAGTCAACATCATGTCTTGGATGTTGGAGGTACATTCTCAAGGTCTTGCTCCTCTTTGAGTTGCTATTGGTTATTAATTGTTGCTGGGGTGTGGAGAGATATTTTCTTCAGTGGTATAGCCAATAATAAATTAACTGCCCATCTTATAGTAATAATCCCCTCTTTCTTATGCAAACAACCCTAATTAAAATTATTTGATCCAGAAAGGAGATGCATGGAAGGTGAGAGGAGGAACAGTTGGGAAAATGGAGTTCAGAGTTGATAAATAGGAGGTAACAGGGGTGAATGTAGACAACCTTCATCAAATGCATGTATGAAGTTTGATCAATAAATAAATTAATTTTAAAAAGAATCTGTCTAAATCCAGGAGTTGTTACACATTTCTATATTACCAATGTTTAGGAAGCAGAGGTTATAATGGAAGTTTGAGACTTAGGTTACAGAGCAAGTCTCAGATCACTCTGGGCTATGTATGAAAAACAAACAGACAAAAATAAAATGTCCCTTTAAGACAATGAACATAAATTGGAAAGTGACCCATGTGGTGCAGAGTTAATTCTAGATAGATATAACATAACCCAGAATATTCTAGTTCTTTTACCTCATGTGTCCACAAAACAATACAATGAAGTAAGTGGCACATTCATCTTCCCTACATTGTATATGGGGAAACTATTTCCTCAGTATCATAGAAGTAGCCATTCCAGAGGCTGAGATTGGAACCCGTCACTCTCTGGGTTACATACAATGGTATATAGTAGCCACAGATTCAAGATTGGGAAGGCTAATTCATAGAGAGTGGGTGCTTCTAACTCAGTTTTTGTTGTGTTACTGACACTGTGCTGGTTTACAACAAGAATTTCAGTAGGGCAAATACAGTCTGAAGAGTACTTTGTGCCCCTTTGCATCACAGGCAGTGTGTGAAGGCAGGTTTAGACACTGCCAGGATGAATCCAGAACACTAATGGGTGATGGGTTTCTCTTTCTTGATCCTTTCTTAGTGACACTGCCTTAACTTACAGTCCTCTATCTCATGACCCCCAAGTGATCTGTCTGCCTCATAACTTCAGCAAATAGAGCAACAAAAGAAATCTTAGTCATCTGTGAATGTCAAAATGATTTCACCTATCAAGAGCCACTCAGTGTCTCTTCTCCCCTAAGTGGCTTGATTGCACCTTAATTTTTATATCCTTGATCAATTGTCATATAAAGACAGGTATTTTGTAAGTTTTCCTAGGAGAAGTCGGTGAGTGAGTGTACAACCCGATTGCAGTGTTTTCTGGCATCAGGAAACATATTAACTCCCAATAGCTTTTCAAAGTAGATAAATTCCAGAATTGTGGTCATGGGTTCTAGAACTTTCTCATTTTTGTATCAGTGTATGCTTTAGGACAAATCTCCAAGCATCTTTGCCCTGGTACATCAGCTATGATTAGAAAGGTCTGGGTAGCTTAGTCTCTAGTTTTGTTGTGGTGGTGGTGGTTTGTTTGTTTTTTAATTCTAAACTCTTATATATGTGAATTATTTTTATTTTAGTTATTCCTGCTTCATAAAATTTATGCCATGTGCAAAAGGGACCTTCTCAATGACTTTGGTGGAAAATTGTGGGAATTCAAAATTTAGTGGAAATAATTTTCCGGATGACATTTAACTGTGGTCCATTAGATCTTGACATGGGTCTATCCTGACTGTTATATTGTATTTGTGCTGATTTGTTTGGACAATTCTAGTTAAGCAGTATGGCATATAGATATGCAGAGAGCATTAACCATGATATGACTTATCAGTGTCATCTGGCTACTTATCTATTGATTTATAGAATGAGTGATTTTTGAAGGTAAGTGACAAGATGTGTTAGGAGTTAAACAGAGCTGATATTCTTGATAAGTATTGTTTAAAGCCAAGTATAACAGTTCTTGCTCTGTTCTGTTACTTCAGTCCTGATGTCAATAACTTGTTGAATTTGTATAATTAGTTCTTTTCAGATAGGGCCTGATTCACCATTCAAGGTAAAGTCTTGCTCATGTTTTTTTTTTTTTTTAGAACATGGTTACACCCACTTTTGAAACAGCCTTTATAGCACGTGCTAGAGGATGTTATAAAAGAAAAAAAAAGGAAAGGAAAGAAACCAGTTTTGAGTGGCAAACACACTTCAGCCCTGTGCCTGTTTCTCCAAAAAGTGTTATGTGGGCACTATTACCAATATGCCGTGTAATTATTTTGCACAAGACTTGCTTTTATTTCCTAACAACATCTGGTAGCAGAGATTGGTGGAGTGAGACATACCGCTTGGAACTAACTTCTTCCACACAATGCGAGTGATCTTTACCAAAGCTCCTGAAGTCAGCTTAACACAGTGACAAATTCAAATATATTACCTGGAGAAGTCACAGTTCTCTACTTGATTTAAGATGAGAATTAAAGAGAAAAAAAGAGGCTTGGATAGATTAATAAAGTAAACTGTACTTAGTTGTGACAATAGAAAAGGAAAAAAAAAATGTACCAAAGTATGTATGTGAATTTTTTTTCTATTAGTTGACTTTTTTCTTCTCAGAGAAACACTCAAGTTTTTACAATGGAAATAATACACACACACACACACACACACACACACACACACACACACACATATATATATATATATATATATAAAACACTGAACACTGAATGTATATTTATGATCTATTTTCATTTTTGTTATTTGGTTTTTAATGTGGCATCTCACTCTAGCCTAGGTTCACCTGGAATGCACTCTGTTGTTCCAGGCTTTGAACTCATAGCAATCTTCCTACTCTGCCTCCAAAGTGCTGGGATTAAAAGCATGTGCCAGTATGCCCAATCTCTTTTCACAGTTTTTAAATCTTAATTTGCACTGGAGTTCTTTGAGATGAGTGATGTACTTCAATTTACATTGAACAATGTCGTTCCTCTTGTTGAGTCATGTAGAATTGGAAGGAGTGCCAGGGAAGAGGCAGGGAGGTCATTTTGTGTGATTCCTATTGTTCAAAAGTGCAATTATGATAGCTCAAGTCAAGGCTGGAGCAATGAAGGGTATGAGAAGTGGTTAGACTTCAATTAAGAGAGTGGTATTGTTCTACGTGGTTCACAGATTGGCTGTGAGATGTGTAAGAATGAAAGAAGTTGAAGAAGAACCTAATGACTTTGGTCTGGTCATTTAGAAGGTTGAAATTGTCATGAACATAATGGAAAAGAGACCTCAGGAGAAACAGATTTCGGAAGAAATTCAATGGCCTAGTTTCCAATTTTTAAGGTTTAAGATGCATATTAGATATTGTCGTAGTCAGCCACACGCCGCTGGGATGAATCTTCAAACCAGGCAAAATTTGGATGAGGAAAGTATTTATTGAAACTACAGATTGAGGAGAAGTTCCGTAATAGCCCTCTTTCACAGGTCTGAGCAGAGAGAAAAACCCATCACCTACACCACACACACAGAACAGGAAACAGGCAGGAGGGGCAAGGAGAAAATCTCTTCTCCTTTATATAGGTTTAGGGTGGGGTCTTACAACCCTTCCCCAGACTTATTGGCTTCCTGAGTCTCTGGAATTTCCTTCCTGCATGGCCCACACAGGAAAGGATGTTTAGCTCCTTTGAGCTTCTTTACATCCTGCCCCTTGCTGAGAGGCTGTCTTCCTGCACACATCCTCAGAGAGCCACCCAAGATAATTCAAAAGATCCAAGTTGACAACAAAACCTAACCATCACAGATATGAAATTGGATATACTGAGTGGAGTTGAGAAGACACTTCTAAATATCAGGAGACTGAGAATTCACCAGCGCTAGGTGATATTGAGAGTGTTTTATGAAACCATATGAGATGCCCTAACACGAGAATGGGAAACAGAAGTGACCACAAGAAAAAAAAAAGCCCAGAAGGAGAGACCAAGTGAAGTAGGGAATGGCAAGTTGGAAAGAGTGAACAGTGCTTCAAGGAGAAGGAGTGATGAATTCCATGCTGGCATTAAGCCACATTCCTTGCTAAGTGGCGTATTCATCAATGTACATGTGAATAAAGACATCCAGAGTCTATACAAACTATCACACGCCAATCAAAAATAACTATTAAAAAGTCTGAGTGGTTCTACAAATATTCCTGTGAAACTGAGATTATCATGTATGGGATATAGTTCCCAAACTGAATTATGAACTGGGGAGTTTTGTTAAAACTGTACGCATTTGCGGATGAAACACGACAACTTGAGCCATGAAAGTGTTGGTCATTTTGGCTCTTTTTATTTCCTCATTCTTTTCGGAGAATGCAGGCTTCTGGAATTTCTATGGGAAGTCAGCTACGCAGGACTCCATGCCCCTAGCAGAGAGCTATAGAAATTACAGTTTGCTGAGCACCTGGGATGTGGATCTGACAGGCTGACTATTGAAAAGTGATAAGAAGCCCTGTAATATTACATGTTTTTTTTTACACACACTTCCTAAGGGCTGAACATATGCTTCACTATTGTTGAAAATGCGTTTGTTTAACCCTTCGACGAGTCAAGTCTCAGATATTCTTTAGTAAAGATTGTAAAGAAGGAACCTCAGCAATTTCACCAAGAATTAGGGTTCAATCCAGCCAATGACATGTGAGAAAATATCTCATGTTCCTTTAATGCGTTATTACGAAAATATTCCTAACAGTTAACATTTATAGTAGGTATCTGAATACCCACCTCTTAGAATTGACTATTGCATTTTATGATAATAGCCATTCACCTTTTTATTAATGTAGCATTTTGAAATTCTTGGATACATTTCAAAGTCAGTTACTAGCAGTGGTTTCTTTCTAAGCCATTTGTCAATTACATCTCTAAATATAAATCTCTTTGGTTGCAGTTTTTCTTCAGATTGGCGTTCAGTGAAATGTACAAATCTCAAATGTGTACTCAGTTTTGCTAAAAGGTACAAAATATTGGCATTAATTTTCCATCATCAGTATTAGTTAGCCACATGCCACTGGAATGAACCTCCAAACCAGGCACAGTTATGGGAGGAAGGGATTTATTTGAAGCTACAGATCCAGGGGAAGTTCCAGCATGGTGAAACAGGCTGGCCCCCTTTCACAGGTCAAATGAGAGTGAGAATACCCATCACTAACACTATACACACAACAACAAAACACACTGGGAGTGGGGGGAAGGAGAGAAATATCCTTTTCCTTTATGTAACCTTATGGTGGGGTCTTGAAAACCTATCCCAGTTTTGTTGGCTTCCTGAGTCTCTGAATTTCCTTCCTGCACTGCCCTGCCAGGAAGGGATGTTCCATTTTAGCTACCTTGGGCTTCTTTACATCCGCCCCGTTACTGAGAGGACTGCCTTCCTGTGAATATCCTCAGAGACCCACCCAAGAATACTAAAAAGGTTAAGTTGACAACAAAACTTAACCATCACATCCCAGAACCTTCTATGTTCTTCACTCACTCATGTCCATCCCACATGGAAACACATGGTGATCTGCTAGCAGATTTTCCTTCATGGAACAGTTTATCCCGAAAGAGAAGTTTGTATCAAGTCATACATGCATTTGATGTTTGTATAAAGCTTCTTGCATTCACTATACCATTGAACAATTTTTTTGAGCGTAAAAATTAATATATTTAATTCTAAAAATCCAGTCAAATAAAGAAGCTAAGAAAAGGTGCTCAGACACAGAAAGATGTGGATTTTTTTTTGGGGGGGAAGCACTTTTATAGTAGTTTGTGTGTGTGTGTGTGTGTGTGTGTGTGTGTGTGTGTGTGTGTGTGTGTGCATGCAGGTTTCTATGATCAAATAATCTTGGAACACAAATAGTCTTCATAAGAAGAGCAGGTCAGGAAGAGAATTTTCAATTTTACAGACCAGCTAATATGCACAGGCTACCTCTTTTAAACATCATGTTCTAGAAGAGATATTATCTCCATTTTACAAATAAGCCATGCTCTACATACAACACAGCCCTATCTCCCTGAGTTTCCACGATCCCTGTATGCTGGGGCAATCAGGACCCCTGAAATTACACTGTCATTTCCAGCTAGCCTGTCTTTCTTTCTCCTCCTTGCTTTCATAGTTACCTCATTTCCTTAAAGCCTTTCCTTAAGAAAAAATGGCAAATAGCTAAACTATGAAGTAGTCAAGACTTAATATCCTAATAGTTGATCTCCATGCTAGGGAAGGTGTTTTCTATTGTAGTATGATACCCGGGGGGAGGTAGACCGTCTTCTGAAGGAGAGACTTCAAGTTCAAAGTTTCAGGTATTTGTTGGATGAGCTGAATTATTCAAGATATAAACATTTGTACATTTCTTACATATGTTAACTTACTTAAAAATGCTTTTTAGACTGTAGCTCATAGCTCTATATATACCCTTGTGCCCCACTCCACCACTGGGAACTCAGATATCACAGATTTATCTGTGGTCAAGAAGAGTTTCAAAACATTCACATCAGCTTAGGTTGTCCAATTACAGCCTGTTTTGCATTCACACAAATAATATAACTGAAAGTTATTTTTCCCATTCCGCTGCCTTCAAATGTGGTTACACTCTTGATTATAACAATAAATTATTTTGTTGTTGGTGGTGGTGGTTTTGTTTTGTTTTTAGACAATGTCGTAGTCAGCCACACACCACTGGGATGAATCTTCAAACCAGGCACAGTTTAGGGGAGGAAAGTATTTATTAAAACTACAGATTGAGGGGAAGTTCCGTAACAATGAAAGAGACTGGCCCTCTTTCACAGGTCCAAGCAGAAAGAAAAGCCCATCATCTATACCACACAAACAATAGCAAACAGGCAGGAGGGCCAAGGAGAGAATCTCTTCCCCTTTATATAGCCTTAGGGTGGGGTTTTGCAGCCCTTCCCCAGACTTAATCTCTTCCTGAGTCTCTGGAATTTCCTTCCTGCATGGCCCGCACAGGAAAGCATGTTTACTTCCAGCTTCTTTGAGCTTCTTTACATCCTGCCCTTGATGAAAGGTTGTCTTCCTGTAAACATCCTCAGAGACCCACCCAAGATAATTAAAAAAAAAGATCAAGTTTACAATAAAACCTAACCATCACAGACAAGGTCTCATATAGCCCAGGCTGGATTTGAACTCCCTATGTACCTGATGATTATTTTAACCTTCTGAGTCTTCCTTGCTTTTGCTTCTCAAGTGCTGAGATTGCAGGCATACACCAGTGGTTGATGGGGTGCTGGGGACCAAATCTAGGGCTTCATGCATGTTAGACAAGCACCACACCAACTGAGCTACATCTCCAGCCCATGCTATTTTTTTGAAATTGTTTTTGACAATATACATACGTGTACAGTGTACATGATGCATACTGACCATAAGCCCCCCTCTACTTCTTTATCCATACTCCCTTCCAATGAACTCTTTCTTTCCAATAACTACACCCTCTTCTCTCTCTCTCTCTCTCTCTCTCTCTCTCTCTCTCTCTCTCTCTCTCTCTCTCTCTCTCTCTCCCTCTCCATCATACAATAGAATGTTGATGGGCCAGTATCGTGGAAGTCTTATGCAAGCAACAACAGACACTGTGAAGGAATGAATGCAACAGCCATATTATATCTGTAAGACAGCATTCCAAAGCACTCTTCCCCACCCTTTGGCTCTCATATTTCTTCCATAATGTTCCTCGTGTCCTGGAGTCACTTCCTCTAAGAACTTTGAGGACTTCTGTGGAGCAGATTCTTCCTAAGTTGAACCCAGAGAGGCTCTGGTTCATAAAGTCAACTCTGGGAGACCTGAAACTTATCAACCACTCTCCAAAATTATATTCCTTAGAAACTGAAATATTTCTTCCTTTGAGGGGCAGGGAGTTCTAGAGACTCAGAAAGTCATCGAGTCTGGGAAAGGGATGCAAGATCCCACCCTAAGACTGCAGAAATGAGTGCTTGGAGACAGGACTCTGACTGAGCTGCCTTCAAGCCATCTAGTGTGCTTGGGTCCTGAGGAGGGGATGGGACTTCTCAGGGTGTCATCTGTTTGCTCCTGTAAGCAACCCCTTCCCCTGCCCTGTCAGTAACCTCAATAAACTCATTGGTTCACCAACCTGGCTTTGGTATAATCATTCTTTGTTCTATCATCTGAGTTCTTTCACCCCAGAGAACAGGTTTCCCGTGACTGTGACCCTGTTGCCACCACCATCTCCAAAAAGCTTCACCAGACCTTGATATCAAGTGCTTCATTAGTTGGTCACCATCTTTCCAACAGAACTTCAAGTTATTACTGGTAAAACATTCTTCAGTTTGGTAGTTCATATTTTTTCTATCTTTTCTTTAGGGCATTCAGTCTCTACTTATAAGGTCTTTCCTATACTTGTCCAGAAGAATCTCAATCCTGGTTAAAACTGAAAATAGCTATCAAGTTGCTTCATGTCGCTGGATCTTCGGTGTGCACCATGTTCTAGTATTTTCCAAGAGCTTTATTCATATTTGCTGAACGAAGAAGGATGTTATTGGACAAATGGAGATATACAGTATATAAAGTTTGTCTTGAGTTTTTTAAGTCTCCAAGAAGCCCAAAATTGTCTGGAATTTTATGGGAGACCCCTCCAAATCAAGCAATTTAGTATAAGACTCTTATATTTTGATTATTTGGGGCCAGCTTTCAACTATGGCACCATTTTACAGGGTCTGTGCCAATGGTTTGGAGGAGCAGCATGCTGGAAGTTTCCAAAGCTCACCCCTTGGCAGTTGGATCTGCTCAGCATCCCAGGAGGTTCTGCTCTGCAGTTCATTTCACTTTTATTGGTAGCCGCTTCCTGGAATATCTTGTGTTAGGAATAGTGATAGTTCCAAGAAATTACTAGTAAAAACATATGGTGAGTGTACTGTTCTTGCAGGAGCACATCCCTCCTCATAAAGTGTCTGTCTACATGAAATCATTGTAGTTCAATATCCCATGAAGGGAGTCCCCTCCTTTTCAATGCAAAGTGATTTTTCAGCATCTTGTCCTTCAAGACAATTTTTTTCTAGAGTGTTTGTTACCAGGTGAAGCAATAGTGTACTAGTCAGAGTCTGCTGTTACCTATTTGTGGCTTTTGCACTGTTGGGGCACAGCATGAGCTCACTTGCTCACCACTGAACCTCTTTACACCATACATAAAGCCACATGTGTCTAAATTGAGTCTCCAGAGAAGAGCCCACTTTGTATTGCCATGTCTCTACCCCCACCCCTCTGAGACCTGAGTTTCTGAGATCATCCTCAGTAAAGAGTAGTCTTTTTCCCTCCAACTGCCTACTCAGAAAGGTAGAAATGCAATGAAAGTAGTGCTTGTTAGCTGGAGTCTCGTTCAGTGTAGGTATATACATTATTTTAAATTGTCTCTCGCATGTGAACTGTGTGAGCCGTTCTCCATCTCTTGGAGTGGAACAACTATCTCCAATTTTCCTGTTGATAGAATCACCTGGGATATATCTGGGGTTGTTTAGGTAAAAAGTTAAAACAAAAAAAAATACATAAATAAGGAGAAAATTCCATAACAAAATAGTCCAGAAGACAAGGCTCATGTCTTAGGGTTTATGATTCAGTAGTGTGTGTGTGTGTGTGTGTGTGTGTGTGTGTGTGTGTGTGTGTGTGTGTGTGTGT
>PVHP010032332.1:0-20372 GCA_004024765.1 Zapus hudsonius | reverse complement strand
GGCTCACTGATAAGAATGAATGTGAATGTTCATCACTGAATGGCACAGACAGGTCACCAATCACCTTTAAAAGGTGTTTTCTGTAGTTATGTTCTCTTCTTACTGCCGGCACAAAGCACCCAACCATAGGCAGCTTGTGGGAAGAAAGGGCTTATTTTGATTTACAAGCTTGAGGAGAAACTCCATGATGACAGAGGAAAATGTGGCATGAGCAGAGGCTAGACATCACCTCCTAGCCAACATCTGGTGGACATCAGCAGGAGGAAAGTGTGCCAAACATTCGCAATTGGAAACTAGCTGTGGCACCTATAAGCCAACCCCCAACAACACACCTCCTCCAACAAAGCTTCAATTCCCAAATTGAAATAATTTTAAATGGCTTTATTTGTTTATCGTGTTAGTCACCAAATCTGTCTTTGGTCAAGCTCTGTACTAAGTGTGGAGCTACATTTGACAAGACAGAAACACTATGAATGCTATGTGCTTGTTGCTAATGTTGTCTTCTTCACCAGCAAAGTGAAAATGGTAGATTTAAATATTTGGCATCTCTGATTCTCCATTTTTTGCAAAATTTACATCGTAAGCACTACACTATTTCAGCTTTCTGATATTAGAATGTTGATTATCCTAAGACCCTAATAGTCTATTATACTACTTTTCCTATAAAAGAATCAGGTACAGTTCTAACCCCAGGACCAGAGTGGTTGCTATTAAACCAGCA
Source organism: Zapus hudsonius (assembly GCA_004024765.1). Classification (NCBI taxonomy): domain Eukaryota; kingdom Metazoa; phylum Chordata; class Mammalia; order Rodentia; family Dipodidae; genus Zapus; species Zapus hudsonius. Next base: position 19,651 of record PVHP010032332.1, on the reverse strand, counting down.
AGTCTTTCCAAATGCAGGCACACAAAATCATGTCAGTGAGGTGGGATATAAATAAAGGCTGTGGCTCCCCTCAGCTTTGTTGCTCTGTATTATAAACCACAATCACAACCTCTACAGGACTCACTCTTTGTTCTTTTCAACCCCACTACCTTGCTGATGGTATGATTCCCTCCCTCTATAATCAGACTTTATACTTCTATTTCCTCTGGAAAGAAATCTTTTTAAACTAGAAAATAGATCTAGTTTTAACTTTCTGTTTTCACTTTTTTCTCCTTTTCAATCCAACCCTTTCTTCTCTCTTCATTTGTTTAAACTCATGGTCAGAATGAATGTGTTTACCAGAGAAGCTTAACTTGTAGGCGCCAGCTGACTCACCAACCAGCCTAGACTAAAAAGCCATTCGGATGACAAGCATCTACTTTTTTGCTGGTGAGGCTGCAGGGTTGGAAGGCTCTGTCTTTTCTATCGACACCTCACAGTTCCTTATATAAGTACCTTTGTTAGATTTGTGTTTCTAAGATAATGAACCCTGGTTCACAAAGTTTGATAGCATTGGTGCCTTTTCCAAAATCCTTAGGGAGATTTAGAAATATAAGGATTTAAAAATATTAAGAAGTATTTTCCTAAACTTGACTTTGCAATAATAATAATAATAAAACACATGATCACATGGGTGTTGAAAACATAGAACGTGGAGTCAGATAAACAGGTTAAAATTTTGGCTACTTACCTGCTAGAAACTCAAGGTGAAGTCTTTAAATTTTATTTAGCCTCAGTTCCTTCTTTCATACAAAAGAAATAATGGAAACTACAGTAGTTATAGGCTTTTGTATCTGTATTACTTATTATTAAGCAGTGTAATCATAATGGTTTGGGCTTTTCAATATGGAAGCTAGAAAAGTATCAATAGTCTATATCCTTTAGAAAAAGGCTCAAGATAAACTATTGAACACTCAGTTTAGGAAGCTGTCTTTCCTTCCTTCTCTCCTTCTCTTTATTTTCTGATCTGGGAATTGAAGTCAGGGTCTAGATCATGCTAGCTATGTACTCCACCACATGGAAGCATGTGCTTATTTTTAGTAGACATTTCACAATGTTCATACTTATGAAATATACTAGATCTTCTAGTTTTCACTCCGCCTCTTCAAAGTCCATCCACATTGATTCACAGTATTTAAAGAAAGAAAAAAATAATAAGGGAAAAATCAATTTTCACATGTTCTACTGCTTACATCTAGTAGACACTTTAATTCTTCAAATAATTTTATTTGAAAAATAAAAGGATCATCTTTTTTTATTTTTTTAATTGTCCATAATGAGTTACATTATTTAGTGGGCCAACAATAAGTTGTTATCCCCAATTCTCCAATGCCCCCCCTCCCCATCCCCAATCAGCTGGATATCCTCCTCCGTGGGTCGTCTGGATCAGTCCTTGTGGCAGGGGATCACAGATAGCCTAGTATTCAGCCCTGTTCTCCTGGCCCAAATGTGTTGTTACTGAGAGGGGCCATGCCTCTGGATAGTCTCCCCTGCCATGGCTCTCAGAAATCTTTCCATTTTCTCACAATCTTTTCATTTTAAAAATAAAAGGCTCGTCTTTTTAAATACAGGTCTTGCTTCCTCCCATACCAAGAATCTTCTTGGTGAATCTTGAACTGCACAAAGAAGTTTATTTATTGCTTCTTGGGGAATTCCATTAACATTTTGGCCACCACCTTTGAAAACTTGCCTGTCCAAAAAAAATTATCTTGATCTAGATGAAATTTTTGAGTATGTTGGGCAGCCTGCTTCCTGCCACCCACATTCTCAAAAAAAAAAAAGTCTTCATGATGTCATTTCTTCTTCAAGCAGTTTCTTTAATATTTTTAATTTTCTAAACCATTCTTTCAACGAGGATCAACATTTCGATATGAAAAGATGTGTCTTTTGCTCAGAAGTCAGAAAGAATGCAAATCAGTTTCTGCTTCACTAACATTTCTGTCTTTCCTGTAGAGAAGAGAAAAGATAAAGAAGTATTGTTCCTTGTCCTGTGAGCAGCTGAATCCTTTTCTTTGACTGGCCCAGCGGGGCTTTCCTTTCTATCCAGGAGAGACTGTTAATTTTTCAAAGACATTTGTGTACAACAATCCTTCCTGTGTTTCTCCTATCCCAGCACATTTTATAGGAGTGAACTTCAAAGAGACTAAGTATTGTTGAGTTATCGTACATTTTATTATGTTGTTTTCCCTACAACATTATGATGAATAAATATGTTATACTGTAGCTGGGTAGATTGTGTGTTCATCATTTAGTTGTGCTGTTTTGATATTTATAGTTTGGGCTCAGACAAGAGATTAGCCTGGATATTTTCTAACAAGCTTTGTCTGTGACTGGTGTTTTCTGAAAACACCTGTCATCTTACAGAAATGCATCCATCGGCATAAAATGGTATTAACACCTGAAAGGGACAGGAGAGACAACCCTGAGGCTACAAGACCTTGCCTTGCAAGCATGAGGGACTGAGAGAACTGGAGACAGCCTAAATGTGATTCCCCAGCACCAATGCATAAGGAAAAATGCTGATCACCATACACACATCCATCATCCCAGTTCCACAAGGTGGTGGGGGAGGCAACCAGAGAATCTCTGGAGCTTGAAGACCAGGAAAAAAAGTCACAGCTCCAGGGTGAGAGAGAGTCCACTTAGGGGAACAGGCAGATGAGCTAAAAGAGGAGGCACCCATGCTTTCCTCTGGCACCAACATGAGAGGACCCAACATGGACATCGGCACTCACACGAGTACACACACACACACACACACACACACACACACACACACACACACACACTCTACAGGGGAAAAAACACTTGAAAGAACATTTTCACCTTAAATAGAGCTATTCACTATTGATTGTGTTTCCTTGTATACACATTTGAATAGATAGTGCAAATAACATTGAATAAAAGTGATACCATATACTAATAGGGTTCAAAAATGTAACCTAAGTATTTAATTTATTTCCTTAAATCATAGTGAGGATGTGGTTCAGTTCTACACACACACACACACACACACACACACACACACACACACACACTTGTGCAAAAAAAATATTTACTCCCAGAAATTGATGTTGCCATTTTTTTTCAAAGTTCCTGGATTCCTTTCTCGACTGGAATTCTGACTGCTGACAGGCGTATCTGAGAGTAAACTCCTGTCATCAGTTGCTGAAGGAGCAACCTGATGGCAGTTCTCAAGCACATGGTATCTCTCTCTTGAAACCTACGACTGCTGTTTTTCCTTGACACTGCACTTTAGGATCAGCTGTTTTGTCAAGAATTGGTGGAATCATGAACTTTCAGAGTGAAAAGATATGGAAGAGATGACAATTACAATTTCTCAGCATAGTGGATTGAAAATAGCACATGCCTGGTTGTCAGACTCAGTTTCATTACTTGACATGATTCTTATCTGCAGGTGTTCTTAAAGAGAGAAATCCTGAGTCTCAGATAACTTTTCTGTAATATACGAATGATAGTACTGATGTCCAAACATACTTTCTAGTTTAAGTAAAATAATATCATACACAGGGATTGGGAAAAACATGACTGGCACATGGTAGATACTTTAGAAATGAGAGCTCCTGGCTGGAGAGATTGCTCAGTGGTTAAGGTACTTGCCTCCAGTGCCTAAGGCCCTGGGTTCAATTCCCCTGTACCCACATAAGCCAGACCCACAAGGTAATGGTCCTGATGTTCTCTCTATTTCTCTCTCTCTCTTGCTCTGTCTCTCTGTATCTCTCTCTGTTTGAAAATGAATAAATATTTAAAAAAGAAATGAGAGCTCTTATTATGTGTTATAGAGTTAATTCATAATTTATTACTGTGCCTTCTTCTGTTTGTTGTATAACCCTACACACATTTGCTTATTCAATTCTGCTATTTACCCAAAGCCAACTTGTTAGAAAGAGAGTGTGAAACTACAGCTCTCTTGGTATTGGGAACACTTATAAAATAGAACCCATGGAGAGAAATCACCCTATAATTTCCCTGGTAATTGGATCTAGCACTTTAAGGCTTTGAAAATATTATAACCAACAGTGCTTCTCCCACGATATTTTTTAATGGCAATGGTTATAAATAATGGCTTTGTATACTGTCCTGAGAGAGTTGAATTATCGTGGAGGAGCTGGGCAGATACAATACAAATGCCCTTACCCCTAAGGCATGAAAGGCAAACACTGAAAATGAAATAAAGAAAAGTAACCAAGCAGTACAGTTGCAGAAATAACTCTCATGACTTCAATACATTAAAAGTAAAGCTGATTTCCTTGTGTGCCTGTTCTTGATGGTGATTTCTTCTCTTTAGTTTCCTTTCAGCTTATTTTATTTCCAGCGGTGAGGCACAGAAGCCTCAGAATGAAGAGCAATTTTTCTCTTTTTCATGTCCAAATATATATGTATTAAGCTTATGATAAACTGCTTATTTATATACATGTTTCTGCATATATAAATATGAATACAGTGAAGACATTAATATGTACATTCATATGACTATATATGCAAACATATCTATTCCAATTCCCATCATATATTTCTCTCTGCCTGAATATACATTTGTTCCTTGTATGTTTATAATCAAAATACCTAAACACATGCTACCTTCAATATATACCTAGATTAATAAACTTAATGTCTTCATTTTCCATCTTTAATATCTCTTTAATATGCTATAAGAGTTCAGATCCATATCTGCATAGTGTAGGAAGCCCAGAACCTCCTTATTATCTATGATTGTCTCCTGGTCATCTCTAATTTTTCAGGTATGCTAATTGTGATCACTAGAGACTGTGACTTAAAGAATGTATATGTATTGCTTCATAACTGTGGAGACAAAAGTTTGAGCTCAGGGTGTCAGCCTGGTGGTTTCCTTGTGAGGCCCATGAGAAAGTCTTCCTCTAACCTCTAGTGGTTTGCTGGCCATCTATGACATTCCTGGGTTTGAAGATTTCTCACCTTTATCCCTTCATCTTCAGATAGCATTCTCCCCAATGTACGTCTGTCTCATTCCAAATTTCATCTTTTTTATCATGAGGACATAGTCATATTCAACAAAGAACGACCATAGTAATCTCATGTTAACCCAATCATCTTCCAAGACTTGAATTCCAAATATGGTCACAGAGAGCAGGCAGTAAACCTTCTTCTTGTGGTTAGAATTGAGCACCTAACTCCGTCTCGTTCCCAAAATTCTTCCATAGACTTGTTTTCCAGTGTTGACCTAACAGAGAAACATTTCCAAATTCATCATCTTTTATTTGAAGAGAAATATAGTTCCATTTCATTTTTTTTTTATTCTTGGTAAGGAATTACAAGTGCAGTAGTAATTTTCTATAATAACAAAGCTCTAATTAGCCTGTAGGAATTTTTGTATTTGCCTTTATAACAATTACTTCGATGTGAAATCAGCATATATGTTTTTCTTTATACTCTTTAACTATATATGATCCCTACAAATACATGAATACATGGAGAATAGTGAGCAAAAAAAAAAAAGTCAAATGTGAAGGCGCTTGCCTGAAATCCTAGCATTTCCAAGGCTGAAGAAGGATTGTGAGTTTGTTTGGGACCAGCCTGAGCTGCTTAATAAAGCCCTACTTTTAAAAACAATTAACACACAGATCTAAGAAACTCAGTTAACTCACTACAGACTGAATACTTTAAAAAATTTAAAAAGAATTTTACAACCATGCCTTTAATACCAGCACTCAGCACTTGGGAGGAGGCAGAGGTGGGAGGATCAGATTGCCATGAGTTTGAGGCCACCCTGACACTACATAGTGAATTCGATGCAGCCTGGGCTAGAGTAAGACCCTACTTCAAAAAAAAAAAGGCAACACAAAAAGAATGAAAAGTTTTAAAAAGGCAACACAAATTAATAATAATACTGCAAGAAGACAAACACATCACACACAGCTGCTCTTGGCAAACAGTAGAGTTGAGAAGCCAATGGGTTAGCATGTGCAGTGGGCTGAAGGATCATAAAGTAAAGTTTAGAGACACAGTGGCACAAGGCATGTTCTCATAGCAGTAACTAAATTATAATTTTTGTAATTATCACCATGACCTCTGCAGTGGTAAGGACGACAAAATGAATGTGACATCTCTTCAACAACATTGTTGTGGTTAGCTTTTTGTTTCTGGGACAAAAAAAGTAACTCATGGCAGGACAGGATTTGTTTTGGCTTACAATCTGGATGGCAGGAAAAGATGGTTAAAGCTGTGCATCACATCTTACAGCTGAGCTCACAGTGAGCTGAGCTCCTACAGCAAGGAGAATTGGGCTTTAATGCCCTTAAAAACACCCCCAGTAACTCACCTCCTCCAGCAAGACTATGTCTTCCAAATTGTCACCAGCTAGAGACCAAGTATTTATGAAGAGATATGCATATAATACTTTTAAAACTCATCTATAAAATTCATTGGTTAGCTGACCTCCCTGCTATCTCCTAGAATAAAATAATAATTCTCTATATTATTGCATTAATGAACTTCTTTCCCTAGAGTGACAAAATCTCTTTTGATTTCCTTGTAGCTTTCACAAACATTAAAATTCCCTTCGTGCAGGAGAGTGTATCTACCTGGGACTCTCTCCGTTACTCCTACTGGGTTAATGCCTAATCTTCAGTTCAAACTAAATTTTTAACAGGATTTATTCATACATAGTCACCTATAGGTGGAACCCATAACTTTGGGGATCTTTTTGGTTTAGTTTATTTTAGAAATGAAGTTAAAAGATCACAATTATGTGAATTGGTTTGAATCTCAGAGTCGCAATGACATGGTTTTCAATTTTAACATTTCTAATCTCATAGACACATTTTAAATGCAAAATTCATGAATTAAAACTGAAATCATATTTTGCATGTACTAGTAATGTGAAGTAAAATATAAATTATAGTAAATAAGAGGTATAAAAATGGAAATATTTGGGGTAGGTGTATAGGTAGGTCAGTGCCGAACATGTGCCTAACGTTTGTAAGGTTCTGGGTTCAGACAATACTGCCAAAAAAATAGAAAATATTTTAAAATTACTTGTTCAGTAAAAAATGGCAGCAATCCTATTATCCTACTACTACTATTGTGTTTTCTTACTGAATCAAGATATATTTACTGAGAATGTAACATTTTCTAAGCACAGAACATAAGACAGTAGGGTAATTTCTGTGCATCTGCTTGTTTTCTTCTTTAGGAAAAATGGTAGAAGATATACTCTGTGTGACTGTACAAAAGCAAATACAGATCCCCCCTAAAAAAATATCAGGAGCACCCTTGAGCCTTCTTTCAAGAGATCTTCATTTGTCTTACATCCACATTAATCCGTATTTTGTCCCTACCCAGAACACCAAATTTAATTTTGATAGTATGTGTGAATTCACTTTTTTTTCTCTTCTCCACTTGGTTAAACACCGAGTTTTAGCATTCCCTCCTATACCATAAGCACTATTGTGTATATGATTCTCTTGACTTTCCAAATATATTTACAAGGAGCCCTTGATAATCCTTTGTAGAGTGAAGAATGTTCTGGAGCAGTGATTAAACCAAATCCTCATTAAATCATCTTCCCACAGCTGTCGGAATACATCTACATCCCTCAATTAACAAACCTACATCTTTAAAACATTTGAGCTAATTATGTCAATTGTGTGGTATATTTATAGTTTCTGTATGTTTGGAATTATGCAGCAAAGCTATCACAGCTCTAAATGTATAGATTTTATTTATGATATTTCATGTCATGCAGACAGAACTTTTATAAAGATTCTTTCTAAGCCAAAGAACTCTGGACTTCAGTCATGTGTTAGAATACCTGGAGGGAATGTGCAAGAAGGTGACAAAAGAGATTGGAAACTATATCTATAATTCATCTTGTTTCTCCTTTGGGATAAATAGAGTTGTGATTATAAATGATGGCATTTTATGATCGTTTGGGGAAATGAAATATAAGGTGATAGATGATGTCACAGAAGTATGACACTTTCTGTGTCTGCTAACTCATTTTATATTCTGCTGCTGTATCTCATGTGCCCAAAATTTATACAAATAGAAAGACGTGGAAATGCAGAGAATTATCACCCCATTTGACTCATCACAACCCTGAAGTGGAAAGGGTAGACATTCTGTGAATGCAGGTGCCTATGTGTTATGGTGCTGCCTTCTCATACATGATCATAGCTCTTACGGTGATATTATAAAATAACATTAGCCTCCATTATTCTCCTGGGAAGCCTGAAAGCCTAGAGATCCTGGAAATAGTATAAGAAGATTACACAGCTTTCAAATTATATTAGCTATAGCAAGACTTGCACCCGTAATATTTGTGTCCTGCTATACCATGGCTATGTCATACACTATTTCAGACATCCTACATATTCAGAAACAAGCCCTTTGGGGCAAGTGCCTTGTTCTAAACATCCAATTTCTACTTTCTCATGTAAAATACAATGTTTTAAGGAATTGTTAAAGATGTTCAAATATGTAGCAAAAGAATTTTATAAAGCAAACTCACTTGGGGAAGAGTTGAAATTAAAGATATAGGCAGGCACCATCAACTTTGTGTAAATGGATATGCAAGTTAGAATGATTTTTGTAAGGATTAAAGGAGTTGGTGTAGATTTTCAGTCACAGTGCAACACATTTTGTGAAAAACCAAAGGTGGTTTAGTTCAGTTGCTGTAGTTTACAATGTTAACCTTATCCCACATAATATCATAAGGGATCCTTTATTACTCAGACATTTCAAACCTCTTCTTTCATTCTTAACTAGCTAGCAAGCAGGAAGCCCTGTGGTCCAAACAAAAGCGACCAAAATTGAGAATGACATAAAACATTATATGGAGTCAGTAGAGAGTGAGGTTCTTAAGTTGGAACATGAGGAAGATGTTAATGAGTAAAGCCTGGCCTTGGTGGATGTCACAAGATGCTCCCACTTACCTTTCAGATTTTTCGGCTCAATTTTCACAGTTTTCACCCTGCAAGCTGGATAATTCTCATCAAACTTCAACATATGAAATAGAATTATGCCAATTAAATAATCTACGTTGTTCTAATGAATTTGGATACTGGTATCTTGGCATCTTCAAGTCATTCTGGCCAGTACTCAGATACCAGTTTTAATGATCTTGGTTTGCTTATGACAGGTAAAATATACCTGTACAGCTCACAGTGATATGATGGTGGACAGAGGCATTGTGTATTACTTAGGTTTATCCTGTAATTCTGTAAGATTGGAGGGCTACTCCATTTCAGGTGTAGTGACATTGACTAATTAAGAAGAGTATCTCATCACACATTTCTATAGCCCCATGATCAATCAATTGTAGTTTAAGCATGCTAATTCATTTATAAGGATGAAAGAAATAATTCTTTGAGCTACAACAAAAAGAATGTCTCTTGTCATTTTTATTTTTCCTTGAACAAAACCATTGACATATTTTTATGAATTTTATGAATTTTCCATGCTTACTATAGTTGTCATGTTAACAGGACTAGCAAGATATTGGTCTTTTTAATATAATATATGATATGTATAATATGTATAACTTCTGAGAGAGGGAGACAAAATTGGCATGTCATGGCCTCTTGGCATTACGAAAAAATTCCAGATACATGTGCCAATTTGTGCATCTGGCTTTACATGGATTCTGAAGAATCAAACCCAGTCTGGCAGGCTTGAAAAGCAAGCACCTTTAACCACCAAGTCATCTCACTAGCTCTATTTGTTTGCATTATCCAAAGAAATGTACCAAATATATACATCTTTGTTGTTGTGGGATGCTTGGCATTTGAAAGTTTATATATACCATGTGACCATTTGATCCTTGAACTGTGTGATCAGTTCATTTTGTAATATCACTTACATAGCTACAGTCCAGCATTCTGCTTAACTCGGACTATGTTATGAAACCCCTACTCTCTAGGATTCCATAACTTGATGAAAGAAGGTAAAACAATAGACACACAAAGCCAATTTGTGATGACTAAATCTATCTGCCTGTATTCTCTGTGCTATTGAGAAAGTCGGAGGATTTAAAAAGCTAGAATACATTGTCTAATTTTTCTACTTCAAACCTGAACTAGAAACTCAGCACACACTAAAAGTTTATCTGTGTTCAGGTTTCATGCTTTTTTATAATCAATTTTATTTTCATTCTTCCTAGAAACTATTTAAATTTTTCTATACTATTTTTGAATAGTTGACCTCACTATTTTATTCATTCTTGACTAATAACTTTCCTTTTTTGTCATTCAGTTTTTGTCAACCAAAGATGTGAATTTCTTTATTTTTAAATATTTTATTTATTTTCTAGGGGAGAGAGAGAGAGAGAGAGAGAGAGAGAGAGAGAGAGAGAGAGAATGGCCATGCCAGGGCCTCAAGCCCCTCACTGCAAGTGAACTCCAGATGCATATGCTACTTTGTGCATCTGGCTTTATGTAGGTTTTGAGACTAAACCTAGGTTCTTAGCCTTTGCAGGCAAGCACCTTAACCACAGAGCAACCCCCACCCCCCCAAGAACATCTTTTTATTTCATAAATTATGCACTTTATTGTATGAACATATTGCATGTTGGTCATATCCCCATCAGGATATACTCTTTTAACCTCTCCCTGCCCCTATTCCACTTAGGGCCCTTCTCAGTGGGGTTATTGGTGTTCCCTGTGGGTTCATGAATGCATCAGTCTCTGTGGTAAAGACAGTGGCTCAGATTACTTCTTCCCTCCCTGGATCTTATATTCTTTCCATCTGCTTATTCACATTGTTTCCTGAACCTTGGCAGGTATGTTACAAGTATCCTTTGTGTTAAGCTCCTTAAAACCTTTAATTTCTGCAGTGATGAGATTTAGTATCCCCAGTGTCTATTGCCATTTCCCTGGAGCAGGTTGTCAGGCTGGTAGTGACAGCAGAACTAATGGCTAAATTGCAACTTCTGCTGTGATGTCTCCTGGGCCCTGGAAGATATGATAGAGGTGACACATTTCATGCTAGGAATTTGGCTACCTTTTTATGTCATATAGATGGATCTTGGTTCTCCCCAGTATTCTCTGCCATCTGTAAAGGAAAAGCAGATTCTCCAACCAAGATTCAGAGTAGCAAGGTTTAAAAGGGATGAACATCGGTAAGAGTTTTTGTTGGGTATACCCATTCTTCTTAGCCAAGAATGATGGAGATTTCTCTCTGCAGTATATAACCTTCCTAGCCATAGTTTTGGACTTGGTTTCAGAACCAGGTATATGTTCATTCCAACTAAGAGGGCCTCATATCCAATCAGAGAGCAGTTGATTACCTGCATAGGACATGATGTATAGTGTACATCAGAGAACTTATTTGGTTTCCTGTTACTAAGCCATAAATCTTATGCCCTTCTATACCATCCATTATCCCTGCCTCTTTCCCTTCTAATTTAGTAAAGTGTTCTGTGTATCCATTCATTCCTTTACTTTTAGATGTATCTCATGCATTCTGTCTTATTTCTGTGTCCAAATTTCTTCTTCTTATAAGGACATTGGCATTGGATGCTGGCCCTCTTCAATCCAGTATAAACTCATTTCAAATAGCATATGCAAATATTCTGTTTCCAAATATGATCATACTGACAGGTGCCAACACATCTTTAGGGAAGATAAGCCAACTTAGAAGGAATACCATGGCAGTGGACTGTGGTGTATGAAGCCAGGCAGATATGATGAAGAGGATATGCAATGTGGTCATGGAGTTGGTAGTCATAGACCACTGTTCACAACTTCTGCTCTTACAGCAAGTTATCTGTAACAAGTTCAAGATAATATACCTTTGGGATAGGACAGAAGAACCGAATAAAAAGAAATGAGTACTGTCATAGATTGGATGGGGAGATTTGGGCTTGGAAAAGAGGAGTGCTGCTTATTTATTTGAGCAGAGGGAATGTGAGAAGATAATGGGCTGCCTCAGTTTGTGAGAGACAGGCTTGCAGAAGTGACTGGCCGCAGTGGTTAATAGGGTTGTGTGTAGGTAAATATGAAAGATTCTTTTTTTTTTTTTTTTGGTTTTTCAAGGTAGGGTATCACTCTAGTCCAGGCTGACCTAGAATTCACCCTGTAGTCTCAGGGTGGCCTTGAACTCATGGCGATCCTCCTACTTCTGCCTCCAGAGTGCTGGGATTAAAGGCGTGCACCACCACACCCAGCTGAATGATTCTTTAAGCAAGATCGAGGATCCTCTTATAGCCACTTCAGAATTTTAAACATAGCTGCTTCTCTCAACTCCAAACTTCATCTTTTTAACCCAGAGAGCATCCAGATAATAAGAAAATGGCTTTGACTTTGAATTAATCATATCCACAGTGACAAATGAAATTAAATAGTTTTGGAAATGAAAATAAAAGGTATGTTTTTAGTATTATTAAGGACTTTTTTTCTAAAAGGAAAGATATGACAAAAAAATAGTATGTGATCCATGTAGACCAGACCCATGAAGACTGATTTGTAACAGGCAGGAATACTTACCACTATAGTAATGAGAGTGGGTCATGAGGACAGATTTTCAAACATAGTTTTAGTTCTTTCTCATTAACTGATAGGTGTGCGTATTCAGATGTAAATTTTCCTCTGTGGTTAGGTGTGTTCTAAGTCAGGCCAACCAGAGTTTAGGTTAGACTCAGTGTTTTGTTCAATAGAAATATATCCACAGAATTCTCAGAATATCACTGGTGCTTCTGGTAGTACAGTGAACATGTGCCCTGGCAGATCCTAAGCAAACTCTTACAGAGCCCACCTGCTTATTCAGACTAAGTTGTTAAATCCCTAGAGTGGTCTCCTAGTAAAGCTGCATAAAGTAAAGTTGAAGCAAATTACTGAATGGTGCTAAGATAGCATGGGGCTTCATGCTTGACGCCCACAAGGGATATATAGGCACATTGTGATCATGACATTTTAAGCATTTCAGCTTTTATTTTGAGCTGCTCAAACACAGTATCAATCTATGCTGCCAAGATTTCTGCTTCAGCCTCCACCTCACACTGACACCTACCTCCCCCTCTGTGTAGGCAGCCTACCCTGGAGAGCGTGAGCTATGATCTGCTCATTGGCTTCTCTGTTTATAAAGTGAGGAAAAGAACTCCATGGAAAAAGGTCAGTTACAGGCATTAACAAGATGCAGATATTTCTGTACCTATGCCTGCATCTCCAAGTCAAGAATGTATCAGAAATGTGGAATGGTAAACCCAGTTTTACACAGCAAACGTAATCATAACATTCTGTTTGCTAAGCAGATCATTTTTTTATTATGTACAGAATTAGATGTTTAAATGTGACACGACATTATCCTTTGGAGTCCTGAAACATCGATTGACTTTACTTTCTTTTGTGACTTGATCACTTCCAGTTTTCTATGCTTTGTATATAACCAGCATACCTAGGAATGTTTAGTCTAATGGCCAAAGGTTCTACAGCAGGTGGCATCATGGGAAATGTCTTGGAGAGACCTACCAACCCTTCTCACTGTGCTGACTTTGAAACTGACTTGATTTTCTTAAGTTAGTGGTTCAAGGAATTGATTTATTATGGAGACTGTTCTTCATAAATGGTCACCATTTCTCCAAATTGTAAAACTACCTCCCCCAAATCAGTGTTTTGCTTATTTGGAGTGTTGCTGGCTCAAATATTTATATTACTTATACTGTCATGCTAGCGAGAGCTTGTCGCATCACATACACATGCTTGCATGGCTTCCAAGAAATTTTTATATCTATTGCAAGCTCAGTAGAGTTGTAATTTCATGTACACTGTGTGTGTAAAACAGTTGTTCAATCTGTCTGGAACCCAAGGATGTACCAGTGTCCTTCACTTCTATGAATTCTACTTCAACCCTAGACTCAGCTGCAGTCCTGACCCTTTGGTTAATCTCTTTCAGATCCTCTGGGAAATGTCATACTCTTCTCACTCAACACCTCCGTCCTCCCACTCTTAGTATATCAAAGTGCTGCGTCTACTTTTCTAGGCAACATTAAAGGTTCTGTGAAAATAGAGAATTTTATTTATTGGAAGTTTATTATATGTGCTCACTCTTTTATTGCAGATGAAGAAGTGAAAGTGACATTTTCAGTTAGTAGGTAAGAGTCAATGTGAGGTCGCCTCTGCTGTTGTCCACTGCCTGCTCTGCAGTTGATGTGTCTCTGTGTAGCTGAGGAACACTAATTAGAGTTCTCCAAAAGCAGAGACGTGTAGTACATAGTCAACGGTTATAGATAAAATGCTCAGTTTTCTGCCCATCACTCATTCAAAGCCATCAACTTCATCTTTAAGGAAAGGCTTTCTCAGAGACATTTATCATTTTTCTTCTAATAAAACTCTGTTATTTCTCATTTGATTCATATTGATGAAATACCTTAGTTGTTTTTCTTTGCTCCACATCTTACGCAATATGAAACAAAAACCTGTGTCATCATGGAGCTTATATTTTCATCAAGACACACATTCACACACACACACACACACACACACACACACACACGTACTATGTACCTGTAATCCTAGGTATGTGGAGGCAGAGAGGAAAGAATCACTTGAACCCAGATGCTAGAGGCCAGCCTAAGCTTCAGAGAGATCCTGTTCACAGAAAGAGAAGCTACTAAAGTGATTAACTTATACCGTAACAAGATAATAATTTCTAAGAGAAAACTGAATGTGGAACGAAGTAAGGGTGTGAGGTGTTTAGTCCAGGACAACAATAAGTAGGGGGTGGATCACGCACAACTCCTGGAGAAACTGAGGTTTGAATGAGGCCCTGAAGAACATGTATTCCAGCTGTAAGAAACATTATGGTAGAGGCCCTAAGGGGACACCATACCTAGAGTATTCCAATAATGTCACGGCTGAAAGTATGTCTAGAGTGTAATGAAGGAGAGGATTGGTGACACCTGTCAAGAAATACCTCTGGGCCATCAGGTGATGGCAGACTAGTCAACTGTAAAACTGACTCATGAAAAGTGGTGGTAGTTCTCACCAAAGGGGGGAAAGAGGAGGACTAACAAGGGATTGGAATGGTTTGTTGATTATGAGAACCTGACCTTGCCTATGTCATTCAATCTCGGCAGGGAGTCCCTTCATTGGCAGAGTGTCTATGAAGAGCACTCATTCTGTTCAGACTAATAATGCAGGTTTAGTCTTTTGTGCTTATGTGCTTGTTTTGTGTTTTTGAGTAATGCAAGGGAGTTGCATTAAGAAAAAAAGATAGAAAGGCCAAAATATCATGGCAAGAAGGATTAGGATTTTGGCCAGCATCCAAAGGAACTAATGACAAGGAAAAAGAACAAGGAAAAGTTAGGGTTATTTTTTTTAGCTCAAACTCATTAAAGTGGACAGGCTCCACAGTGAGGGCCTGTGACTTATTACATTGAATGTGGGACTTCTGGAACTTTAAACACATTATATCATTAAAGGGATAAATATCCCACCCACCTCCTTAGGTGAGGGGTAGTCTCTTGATCAACAGGCTAAATTAACTCTCCAAGGGAGGATCATGATCTTGTGGTGTGGGTAGTTTAGCCTGCCATGTTCCCACCCTGGATGGTTTGATCTTGCTGTTCAGTGGTCCTGGTCCATATATGTCCTCCAAAACCCATTGGCTCGGTGTAGGTTTAGAATACTGCTTCAGCCAACATCATACATATCAAGTCGCATGAAACACTTTATTTCCATTGTGTTCCTACTTAAAGCTATAGAAAGCCATTCTGTTACATTTGTTTTGATCACAATTGATAGAAGCTGGCTACATAATGCACCAAAAAATAGGAACATGCCTGTAATCGAAGAATTTAGGAGGTGGAGAAGATCAGGAGTTCAAGACCAGGCTAGCCTACATGAGACCACATCTTAAGCAAATAGCAACAATGATGAAAAAAAACATAGAGTATACTTAGGAGATACTGGCTGAATAAATATGTGGATAAATGAATGATGATATTCAATCTTACAATACAAATGGATATTTAAACCTGTAAATAAACTTGTTTTGTGGTTATAGATATAAGTTATACATTATTTACCACATTGAGATGAATATCTGAAATATGGCTGGGCATAGTAGTACATAGCTGTAACCCCAACACTTGGGAGACTGAGGGAGGAGGACCATGTGTTTAAACAGAACCTGGAATACACAGTGTAATCATGTCTCCAAACATCAAAATATTAATATCAGAAATATATTAAATGTGGACTGTTTTAAAATATATTCATATATATCAAAGTAAGACAAAATCTTAGCTCTGTGCTCTGAAGATATTTTCTGCATCTTAGAGTTGTGTTGTAAAAGTGCCTACCATCACCTTCAGCAGGGACACTAAATAAAAAGAAGTACATTACCCCCATCTCAAAACAATGTTATTTATGTTTTACTTGTGCCTTTATGACCACAGCATTTGTAGTGATGTTATTGTCTTGATGCAATCTTTGACTTCAAATGTCAACTACAGAGTAATTCTCTTTGTGGGACTTAATCGTCTTTATGGGGGTAATGTGCTCATAGCTCTTCTGGAACTAAGGATGTCTGTCTGGTATTTACTGCTGAGCTAGTGGCTGTAAATCAGATTTCCTAGATTTGCTTAACCTTTTCTTTACAGAGTTAAGAATAGCTTCTGTAGTGTTATAAATGCAGTAGGTCAAGCTTAACATATGACATGACCCTTCTGTAAATATCTTTTATAAACTTCCTTATATTCATTTATCCAGTTTAAGAAAATATAAGTTAACTGTGAAAAGTTCATAAGAAAAGCCATCTAAAAGACACTTTATGCTTTGGTGAACTTTTATTTAATAAACACATGATTTTTTTAAATTTTTATTTATGTGTATGTACATTTGTGTGTGTACACATTCATGCCAGTGTCTCGGTGCCATAGCAAACAAATGACAGACAGATGTACTAATTTGTGCCTCCTTTACATGGGTACTAGGGAATTGAGTCCAGGCCAGCAGGCTTTGTGTCAAGTGCCTTTAATCTCTGAGTCATCTTCCAAGCCCAAAAAATATATTCTTTAAGTACTCAGCAAACAAATGCATTCCTGGTCCTATGGGGTGGGAAGCATCAATAAACTATAATTATCCATTTCAGTAGGAAATCACACAGCACTTATTATAATTGTCCTATCAATTAAAATCCATTTTCCATTTATTTTAACAACTATTATGGTTAATTTAACAAAATCATTGCATTTCAATATAATTTGTGAAGTGTCATTTTGTAATTTTCAATCATCACCTTTCATTAATCATTGATGATATCTTAGTAGCACATTACCCTGCTAGATATTTATTATGAAAGCAGAGTGAAATACAGTTAATGCTTGCTATAGTGTCTTGCATTGTTGTATAAAGTGTCAAAACTTTTTTTGGAAATTAGATTATTTGACTAGATGCATGATTTAAAAAAATTCTTAAGCCAAGAAAAATACTTAATTCACAGTGTTTAATTTAAAAATCCTTTGATTCATCAGCCTGGCTAGCTCAGTCCATAAGTGTAAGAATCTTAATGTCTTTATCATTTTTAGAAATTTGCATGTAATTTTTATGACTTCTAAATAAAGTCAAAATATATGCCATAAACATGATACTGATTTGATATTCGTCATAGTCTGACAGGGATATCTTTCCTTCTATCCTTACCGATGCTATCATTCATTCATTTAATGCTATCTTATAATCAATTCTGTTCTTTTCATTCACACAGTTAAATACAAATAAACATTTTATAAGACATGTGGGGTAAATTCATCTCTCTAATATAAAATGTCCATGCTGGCATTCATTGAAAAGTAATAAAGTATGTTTTCTGTTCCTTTCTACTTTAAATTGTATAGAGCAATGGTTCACAGTTTTTGTGCATTAACCGCACTCTCTGTTAATAACAAGCACTGTGCTAGGAACTACGAAAACATGAGAAGGAAGCCAGAACAGAAAGCATGAAACGCGGGCATCAGCCTATTTTCCTCATCTTCTTTCTGAAATGATGACATAAATATCCAGGGTATCTTCCTCCTGGCTCTCATCTCATAACCTTATGCTTTTCTTATTGTCATATTTTTCACACTACAATGTCAAGAGTAGCCATATGTCTCACCAATTGATTTTGGTACTTCTGTTATCTGTGCTTGAATGACAGTGACCCTGAAGATGAGCCCCCAGTCTCAGCAAGTGGGACTGCCCCTGTGTTCCTCCTGGCTCACCTAGGATCCCGCCATGCCTGATCCCTATTCTCACCAATCACCCATTCTTAGCTGATGAACAGAGCAGTTGGTTGCACCTTGTTTACATATAACAAAACAAAAATTCATAGGTCATTGACTAAAACTCTTTTTTTCATTAGCAAAATCAATGAGTTTGAAATATTTATGGAGCCAAATGGATTTCAGTATTAACCTTACCGTCATTTATTGCTATTATAAAAAATTAAAGATCCATTTAAAAAACAGTTGAAATGTGGATAATTGAATTTGCTTTCCATTTTCTGTTATTGTCCCCTAGGTTTAGGCTTCAGTATTGCAGGAGGGGTGGGGAACCAGCACATTCCTGGAGACAACAGCATTTATGTAACGAAAATTATAGATGGCGGAGCCGCACAGAAAGACGGAAGGTTGCAAGTAGGAGACAGACTACTCATGGTGAGTTTGACTGCAAGCAAACTGTGCGTCTGTAAAGCTTTCCTTCCCCAGTATGCGACTGTTTTAATCCATTTAGGCTGTCATAACAAAACACCAGAGACTGGGTAGATTAAACAACCTAAATCTATTTTTTCCAGGTTCTGAAAGCTAGAAAGTAGAAGGTGGCCACCTTTGTGTTTCCTGGTTAAAGGATGGTTGTATCCATGTGTGGCCCATTCAAGATGTTCTTGCAAAGAGAAGGATCTCTTTCTTATCCTCTCCTTGGCTGTCAGCCTATCAGATGAGAGTCCTACATTTAATGCACTTAGCCTTCAGTTTCTCTTAAAGACCTTATTCCAGTTACAATCACATTGGGTGAGAGGCTTCCACATATAAATTTGCAATTCAGTCCATAGCTGTGATTATATGTAGAAATAGAGGAGGGAAGAAAGATTTGGGGGTAGAGAGTACAAAGTGTGTGTGTACAATTCTCTCTGATTTGTTGATGTTTTCAAAATCTAAATGTTCACCAATTTTCTCAGATACATATGGCATAAAGATTAGGCGGTATTCTGTAAATATCAGAATTCACTTGGTAGTGAGAGCAACTGTAATTTCCAAGTTGCTGGAGAGGTAGGCTTTACATAACAAAAGAAACATCTGTCTTACTGGTATGTGCATAATCTTCAACCAGTGCAGACACAACTCCTGACTTCCAAGAATTTATAATATGAGTTCTGTAGAATACATGAATCAATCCTTTCTCCTTTTCCTCGGGCAGGCTTAACAGCTATTTTTTCCATGTTTTGATTCATTGATCCTTAGTAATATATCATACATATAATATATCACATATAATATATCATTAAGTAGTTCTTTTAAGAATAGAAATCAAGTTGTTTAATTTATTTATTTTGCTAATTTCTCTCATGCTTCAGAACACATAGGCAGCAACAGACACTGGCACACTGGCCCAGTTTCTGTGCCATGAAGTTACAC
>PVHP010032331.1:0-20381 GCA_004024765.1 Zapus hudsonius | reverse complement strand
GAGCCGTGGTGGGGGAGACGGTCCAGAGGCATAGCACCCATCAGTAACAACTGACTTGGGCCAGGAAGACCGGGATGAGTACTAAGATATACAGGATCCCTTGCCACAAGGACTAATACAGACAGCCCACGAAGGAGGATATACAACTGATCAGGGATGGGGAGGGGGGGAATTGGGGAAGTCGGGATAACAATGCATGATTTGCCCACTAAATAATGTAACTCATTATGGACAATAAATATTAAATTAAAAAAAAACTTAATTCATATAAAGGAACCCGGAACCCAGTATTGCATTCAATAGTCTCATTTAAAAGTTTATAAAATGAGACAAATTTGCTAACTTGGCTGCATTCTAATGGGTATAACCTCTCTGTAGATCTCTGGTAGTGGGAATTCCCCTGGGAGCCTCACTTTCCCATGGAGATTCTGTTTGTATTTTTCACAACCATGGACAATCCAATTCCACCAACAAGACATGGGGTGATGGTTGACATCCAGTCAGGAGATGAACCACCCCTGGCCTATCATATAGGACCCAAACAAAACTTATGAGAAAGTGGCGAGATAAACAAGACACCTACCTCCACAGCAAGCCAGATAACTCACAAAAAGGACAATGGAGACAGACACCAATGATACCCAACACAATCCAAAGCAGAAGTCCAGATACATTTATGATCTCAACAATAAAGCAGACTGAAAACTCACCCACCATGACTCAGGGAACTGAGAGGAAGAGGGGGCAGAAAGGTTGTAAGAGCCATGGTGGGGGGGGATATCCAGAGACATGCCCCCCCCCCCAGCAATGATACACAATGGGGGAAAAACTGGCTACTTCTTGTGTAGTTCATAAACCACTGCCCCATGATCCAGTATGCCCACAGAGGAAGACCCCCAGTGGGTTGGGGACTGGAAGGATGGAAATGGAGGTACCACTACAAGATTTGCTCATATAATGTATCTAATTATTGATGATAAAGATGTTTTAAAAGTTTCTAATATAATTTATTGCATTCATTAACCATTTTGAATAATAACACTGTTTTTATTTTTATTTTTTACTGTCTAGGGCAGAGCTACTGAGCATGGCTCCTGCAGCCACAATATTTGTATTACCTGGGAACTCATCAGAAATACAATTTCTTAGCCTCTGGCCCAAGCCATCTGGGGCTGGGGCTGGGCCAGGCAGCCTGTGCTTTAATGAGTCTGCAGGAGATGCAGGCGAGCTCTGAGCTCCAGAAGCACTACTCTAAGGAATACTTAAGTGGCTCCTTCTGGTTCTTTGGCTTCCTCTTATCAGCCTTAATACAGCATGTCCCGGATTGTAAGCACTGCCAACCTACAATAAGCACAGAGACAGTGGCTCCCCAATGAAACAAGTGTTTTCGGAGTGACAGAGAAATCCATTCTGGGATGTTCAGGCTATGAAGGATCATTCGGAGAGGATGGGATGTGGGGGAACATGCAGAGGCAATAAGAGATCTGTTGGCCGCTTCCAAACAAACCTCACTGGTCACAGGGGTGACCCCCCACACCGGATGCCCGGGCTAACAGGTTCAACCAGCCATCAATCCAAGGGCTCCCACTAAAAACAACAACAATAAAAACTGAGTCTTGAGGTGGGCTTCTCAAATCCTCTCTTGCCTTCTTAAGCAAGAGCTCTGTCTTCTTTCCCTGCACCTCCACTCTTTATGTTTGCTAGAAGCAAATCCTTCCAGAAGTGAAGATGACATGCTGAGTCCTATAGTTCCACTTTCAGATTAACCCAGCATTAGACCTTGAAGTTGGCCAGGATAGGCCATCTTCATCTAGAACCTACACCTGCCTTTTAGCCCCACTCCCAGGTGTAGGGAAGCTGCCCCTGGGGAGGGGTTGTTCTAGGAGAAGTTAGGATGGAGACCTGCCAGTTACTGTTTCCAGCTCCTGGTGGAGCCATGGACAGGGCCCAGTGGAAGATTCAAGAGGCTAGCAGGCCACCAGCCACAGGGGGAGTGAACGTGAAACAGGGTGGCCTGAGGTGCAGTGTGACCTAGACGTGTGCAGGAGGGGCGGGGTGGGGGTGTGAACCGTTACTGAGCAATGTGTAGTGCTGCTGTTCTCTATGCTGTGACAAGAGTTCATTCCTACTACTGTTTGGATCAGAATGACTCCAACTTGCAGTTTAAAATACAGAGAGATGTTAGTAGACTTTTCTCAGAGCCCAGTGAAAGAATATGTCCTTAACTAAAAGTACTATGGTCTAAGGAGAAAGTCTATTGAAAGTGTCAACGTCAAATTTATTACTCAAAGAATAAACTCTGAAGAACACTAAAGTCAATTTTGTAATAAAATTAAACTTTTTGAGAAAAATATTAGTGGCAAGATAGTAGAGTCAGATAGACTAGGAAACTAATTGAAATATATTAATACATACACAAGAGGATTGTTCTGTTGTTATTAATGTTGAGCTAAGAAATAGGAAGATTTATTTTTGCTCTAAATTAAATGTAAACCAGGCATGGTGGCACACACCTTTAATACCAGAATTTCGGAGGCAGTTAGGAGGCTCTCTGTGAGTTTGAGGCCACCCTGAAACTACATAGTAAATTCCAGGTCAGCTGGACCAGAGCTTACCTCAAAAAACAAAACAAAAAGTGAATGTATAATAGAATTAATTTATGGACCAAGTAATACATTAAGTGACTTGGGCAATAAATAAATATCTTAAAGCTCTAAAATTTACATAATATTGTTCATATTGTATGCCATGCTTAACTCTCAACCACATCCAATTTGAGCAAAACATAACATATGGTCATTCTATCCATGAACAATATCCATGAATTATTTGGGGCTTTATATTTTAAAGTTGCATCCATTATATCTTATCAAACTTCCCTCTCTAAATTTATGACTTTTTTAGAAGCCTTAACACTGTGATTTGTGTATCCAGGCCATTTGTTTTAACTATGGAGCTGTCATAGCATTATCATAACCTATTATAAAAAGAAAACACTAATTATTTATGCATGCTTCTATTTAAAGATAGCTTTGCTGTTTCTATTTTTTCTTAGTCTCAAAATTTGCTGCTCTCATCATGCATATAGGTGTTGCAGAGTAAGCCCTTCCTGATTTCACGAATTGCTCTCTGTAGTGGATTGATATTCAGTGGTATTCATAGCATCGTGTACAAAAGCGCACACTGATCCACATCTTAAATAATACCTCATGTGGACAGGCTATTAAATTTTGGCTCATCAGGGGTAGGGACAGTGCAATCTGGATGATTGTTCATATTTCTGATCATTGGTCAACACATGAGCAAAGTTCATGTTAATTTCCTCTTATACTTTTTCTCCTAAAATGGTATTTTATCTACTGTTTTGGTTTTACCTTGTTTATGTACCAATGAAGTTAATCAGCATTATAATTTTGATCAATCCTCCTTTGAATTGAGTCATATTTTTTCTTCTGTTTATTTTCCAAGGATTACCCCTTGAATTCCATTTCTACATTTTGGCTTCAAACTCATTATTTCCTGTGGTAAAAACTTCAACTGTGCTTTCGGACTGACAAGAAATAATATCAGTGCTTGTTTAAAAATACAGTCTCCTCCTGTTCTTGTTTTGCATGTGTGTATGTGATGTGTTGTGTGTTGTGTGTGTGATGTATGCACATATATGTGTCCACGCTGTGCCCTGTGTGCCTGCCTGTGGCAGGGTTTTTGCCTTTTATGGCCAAAGCAGAACACTGGGTGTCTTGCTCCATTGTTCCTCTGCTGGTTCTTCCTGGAGCAGGAATCTCTTGAGGACCCTGGAGCTTGCTCCACCCGCCATGCCCCGGCAATTCTCACTCTCTGTTCTCTTATGGGAATGGGGTTACAGATGTGCAAGGCCACATCCAGCTGTGTATTTGAGTTCTGAGGATGGAACTGGAGTAATATCAGGCCTCCTTGGGTCCTTATGCTTGTCTAGGAAGTGATGTGCACTTCTGAACAATCTCTCCAGTCTGACCCTAGTCCTTGACCAGTGGTTTGGCTGACTGTGCAATTCTAAGGTGAAAGGCACTCCTCTCAGCGGTTTTATTTTCACATCTATTCTTCTTCTATTTCCTTTGGGAGCCCTCCTAAGTACTGTTCCCATCTAGCTAATCTTGGATTCATTTGACTTCAACATCTTTGTCCTGGGTTGCTTTCTTTCCTCATGAGATGAGCTTACTTGTACATATCACGATCAATATCAATCACATTGCTTGAATTTATCTTGTTTGAACCATGTACTCTTGATTCAGGATTTAAACATTCTGAAAAATGTTCAAATGTTCTGTTAGAAAGTTATTTCCCTGTGCTCCCCTAGCACGGTATTCCAATGGAAACAAGCAAACATGATACCCTCTCATTGTCACCTACCACTCTGATAAGTTCCTTGATGTTACTGTCTTGTCACCATCTGAATGATCTCTGTGTGTCTATCTTCCAGTTCACTAACTCTGGCTTTGGTGCTGCCTGTTAAAAACATTTATTTTATTTTATCCAAATGCTGCATGCTATGTTTTTTGAACTATCCACCTTTTCTTATTATATATATTTTCAATTTTTTAATTTTACACTTTTCTTTTATACCTTAATTAACAAAAAGCATAATTTATTTTGCATTCTTTTTCAGAGTATTTAATCAGATTTGGGGAGATTTTAACATTAAAGCCTGTGATTCATTTTCATTTATATTTGTAGAGGATAAAAAGTAATTCTTCCTCTCCCTCTCTCCATAGATCTCAATTGGGACCCTGTAACAAGAGATTAACATGAGGAAAGCAGTGGCTTGTTCATATGCATTGTGCAGTATGCTTATTAATATGCACATTTTCACACAGTGTTGGAAATACCAGAGGAAAGTCAAGTTCAAATATTGTCTTCAACTAAATACAAAAAAATAAAATGACGTCCAGAAGTTACTTAGGGTGTAGTGAGAGAGAGAATTACAGTAAGCAAGTGTCAGGTTTGTTAAGCAGTTCAAGTTGGGTCCTTTTCCACTGGTCAGAGTTGCTGGAGGTTTGGGCATCCTCTCCCTGGCACAGACAGGGAGATCGGTTTCATGGAGAGTACATTTCTCTTACTGAAGAACATCATACACTTTATTTTCAGACTCTTCCCATGTCTACTATTTACCAACCAGATCAAGCCAATTCTTATGCCAAAGAGGCACACTTGGAGAGGCGTGTCCAAGCATCCTATGGATTCAAGGTGGAATACTTAGGTGTTGGGTCAGGGTGCCTCTTCAGTAGGACATGGTTCTTCTTGGGAGGCATCAATGCCATATGAGCTGAGTACATTTGCTGGAATTATCTTATATGTGTTCTACCATAAACTTCAGATGTATTGCCGGTATCGTTGACGTAGACGTAGCGTTCTGGACCACATACATTTTGCCAGGGCTTAAAAGTATCGGATTCCCTAATTCTTTACATTTTCCCTCATTTCTTGGATTATTTTTTGAGTCCTACAGATACCACTACATGTGAAGCACAGTTTTCCTTCTATCAAGAACCATTCCAATGACCCCAGAATATCAGCTCTAACACTTAAATTCTGGGTTATTCATTTTTATATTTAAGAAAGGTGTTGTCTGTATTATTTTTTCTTTATTCCTCTATCCTTCATTGTTTTCTGAAATATCACTCTTGATTTTAAGACCAATCAAATTTTATACTGGTAATTTTCATGGATACATTCCCTATTAATTTCCATCTTTCTGGTCCTAGGACCTTGGGTGCTTAGAACATCCTACCAGCCTAGGCCTTTCTACATCCCAACTATCTTGTGTGGGAGGAAATGATCTTCTATCCTCTAAAGTCAGTTATTTGGTATTTTCTGGACAAGCATCCAAAATTACCCCTGTACTACTCTTACCTATCCATAAGGAGAATAGGAAATTAGAGAAGATGTGTGAATATTGTTGAGACAGAAGAAGGATGACCATATGCTGTGGTTTGGATATTTATGTCTCCTCTAAACTCCATGAGGACACTTAAATGCCACTGTGGTAATATTAAGATAATATATCTTATAATATAATATAATCTGATAATATAATATTATCAGACCCTCATAAGTGGGATTAATGTCTAAGAAAAATTATCCTATAATTAATTATCATTATAAGCCAATGAGAATATTTCAAGAGATTTTGTGACCCTAAAATGTGTCTCTTTAGCATAAGGACTATTTTGAGCTGGCTGTTTAAGAAACAGTAGACATGATATTTCTACCATTTGATCCCTTCTGCCATGTGAGGTCACAGTCTTCACCCTCTCAGTGAAATGTACAAAGAAGGCTCCTTCACAGCAACAGAAATCAGCCTCACAGACTCCTAACCTTCCAAGGCCTTGATCGTGGCCTTCCCAGACTCTATAACTGTGAGGAATACATTTTCTTTCTTCATCAGTTACCTGTCATGGAAGCACTACCTCTATAAAATAAATATACTAAGACAATATGTTTGCCAAGAAAAGCATGAGAGATGATTTAAGGACAGAGAAAGATGGTGTGCTTCATATCAGACATGACACTGGAACTGTGACAAGGGCCCATGAACCTGAACATACTTAAAAATACATTTGACTTTTTGAAGTTTCTTGTCATCATTAGAAATGCAGTCAAACAGAATGCATCTAAGAAAATAGGATCAGTCATATACTCAAACCCTAACGCAATGAATCATGTCCCCACCATCCTAGCTCCTCAAAAAAGAAAAATAATACATGGTTCTGACACCTTCACCATATTCACCACATATATGAAACCTGTTTTTTGTTTTGCATATGAATGCATGTGCACATGTGTATGTGTTCACATGCATGTGAAGACGTGTGTTTGTATAGGTGTGTGTGTGTGTGTGTGTGTGTGTGTGTGTGTGTGTGTGTGTGTGTGTGTGTGCCTGGAGAGGCCAGAGGAAGATCTCAGGTGTCATCTTCAGGTATGTAATCCACCACTTTTGAAGACAGTTTCTCATTGGCCTGGAGCTTACCAATCAGGATAGTCTGGGTATCCAGAGAGCTCCATGGATCCACTTGTCTTAGCTGTGCTGGCTCTGGGGTTACGTCATGCACCACCATGCCTAGCATTTGTGAGAGTTCTGAGGATTGAACTCGGGGCCTCGTGCATTGAAAGCACTTCACCAACTACACTATCTCCACCCACCCCCAGAAACCTGCCTTGTTTTACTTTCATTGCATGCATTCCCCATACATTTTATATGCAAGTGCTTCCTTCTTCTGTCTCCTGTAGTAACAGAGATTCCAATCCAAAACATACCATGAACCAAATGTGTACACAGAGAGGCTACCCTCTGTTGTAACATCACTAAACAAGGAATTCTTTAATAAACTTCAGCAGTCACTGAAGTGACCTGTACCTTTGGCTGCTGTTGATTCACTCCTGCAGTCCCGATCCAGTATGACTGCCAGCCCTATGGAGTCACCCGGCAGGACACAGCTGCTGAGGTCCACCCGTGTCAAGCTCTTGGGCTCCTGTGCAGAGCTGCCAGAGGTGTTCCGGGGCTTGTCCCCTCCAGATGTGTTTGTTTCCTGACCTTCCTGACCTTTTCCCCATGGTCTCTGCACAATGTGGACGATGCTCTGCTGCTCCAGGTCACAGCTCTGTTTGGGGTGACACAAAAGCAAACAGAAAATGGCAAGCATTAAATGCCAAGCAGAGTTTAACTTGCCCTCAGTTCTAGAGTGTGAAAAATGAAATAGAACCTTTTTCTTTCAATTTCTGTGTGCACCAGGGGATTGGAAGGAAAATAGTGTTGCAGTTTCCTTCTCGATGTGGAAACAAACATCCAGCCAGAAGCAGCTTATGGAAAGCAAAGATTTATTTCAGGCTTAGAAAGTCCAGGGTAAGTTCCATAAAGGTGGACGAGGCTGGCTCACTCCAGCTTGTGTCCATAGCAGAAAGGGAAACTCAATACCAGTAACCATGAATGGGCAGAGCTGGAACCTACTTTTTCTCTACACCTAATAGGGCTAGAGTTAGGATCTACCCCAAAGACACACCCATTCCCCAGCAGGGCTCTGCCTGCTGATGACTCAAGTAGTAAGCTCAATCTAAATCAAAAGTCCCTGAGACTATAGGATACAAACATTTACATTCAAACCACCACAGGCAGGGAGTGCAATTA
The DNA here is from genome assembly GCA_004024765.1 of Zapus hudsonius. Taxonomy (NCBI): domain Eukaryota; kingdom Metazoa; phylum Chordata; class Mammalia; order Rodentia; family Dipodidae; genus Zapus; species Zapus hudsonius. The sequence continues at coordinate 12,220 of PVHP010032331.1, read as the reverse complement.
GTTGGCATAGGTATGCACTCTACAAGTTGGCCACACTTACAAATTCACCCAGTGACTCTGCACATGTTAAACAGTGAACATAGGAAAGGGGCAGGAAATGGGCATTTGAGGATAGTGAAACAGGAAAGCAGAAAGCTACAGTAATAGTAGAAAGATTATGAAATTTAGAAGGAAAAACCATACCCTGGTGCATTCATAAGCACAGCGCACATAATAATAATTTAAGGCTGATTAACCTCTGAAGTGATATGTTCCCATACCTACCCAATTTCAACACTGGCATTCATTTCTATCTTACAAAGGAACAGAAAGTTATTATTGGCTACAGGCCTTTCTCTACAGAAAGTAAAGCACCTGTACTTGTGACACTCTGCACCCCTCTGTGTCCCCAGCAAGCACACTTACACTGCTGCACTGAAAAGCAAGAGAGTGACAGGTTCATTCACCTTTTTGGCAACCTTAAGCTTATAATCAATAAACATTATGAAATGTTTTGTTCCCATACCCTGATGTGTATGGATAGAATCTTCTAAAATCTAGAATAAAAATTAAGAGGTAATTCCTAGAACAAAACCTTGGCCATTCTAAATCAAGTCCTAGTTGGGAATGAGCAGTAAGTACACTGTCACTGTGACCAACTATTTGACATTGCTACTTGATGTCATCTACAAAGTTCATGCGTGAGAACCATGCAGTCAAGTTACTAAGAAGTTTCAATTGCATAATGTCTTAAGTTTTTTTTGTATTGTTTGTATTCTTTGTATTGTTCTGCATTCATAACTATCTTCAGTTGTATGTGGCCCAAGTATATCACCGGTACAGCTTGGGTAGTATATGGTGCTTTGTAGCGAGCACGTGTGTGTGTGTGTGTGTGTGTGTGTGTGTGTGTGTATCTTACTTTCTAATTTAATTCAGAAAATTCTGAGAGCAGCAACTGGATCACCCTTACATTGCATATTTACCAGAATGGCTCAGACAATACTTTGAACTTGGCTTGATGTGGAAAATACATCTATGAACTGACAAAATTATGAATGCATGCCTGAATGAGTGTAGAAATGGGTGAATATATAAAGTCATGAGCTCAGGGCTCACAGTGTTTCACGAAAAGACAGACAGAACAAGAGGGAAGGAACAATGTGGAAGAAGTCAGGCAGACTCAAACTCTATATACTTTACTAGCTTCTTTTGTTTTTTAGGGGACGATTAGCACTCATCATTAACAATAACATTCTCAACTTCAAAGACAGGTCAGAAGTCACAGGAAAATGTCGAGGGCAAGCCCTGACCTACAATATGAACTTAGTGCATAGTTGGTGGTATTGCGCTCCTTCTGTGTGAGCTTTGAAAACATCCTTATCTTGTACATCAATACAGCCCCAGAATTCTATCAAATGTTCCAGTCATATGATCCTATCAGAAAAAACACAATCAAGATAGAATGGGAAGAAGCTATAATGTGAAAATTCTGGTTATGAATAAAAAAAACCCTCAGCTTTCTGTGTCTAAAAATGGTGTAAAATAAAAAAAAATCCCTGTATGCCAGACTCCATGGACTGCGGAAGGAACCTAAGCATATTTTCAGGGACAAATATGGAAGGAATCCAAGAGATGAGTTACCCTCTCATCTCAAGTCCCTATTTCCCCCACGCTCAAAGTACCACTGCAGAGGGGACCAGGAAGACCCCAAACAGATTTCAGTAGTTATGGTTGGTATTTATAGAACATGTTTCTGCATCTCTGTCCATGGTTCTGAGATCTTTAATTGCTTAATTCTTTGACTTTCTCACAGAAAGCATAATTGATCTCAAAAGAGGTCCCTTGGCCAGATGGTGCACTTGTGCATCAAGCCAGCACAGCTCAAAGCCACACTAATAACACATCCCATGGACAATCACTTGGACCAAGTTCAGCTGTGTAGACAGCCATTCCAAAGCCCAAGTAACATGTAGTTCTCACAATATAGAAAACATCCTCCATTTCAGAGGCAAAGATTTTCAATAGGAAGAAAATATAGCACTCCAATACAGCTTTGAGTTCCCTGATTTAAAAATGCATTTTATCTCTATTTTCCAATGGCTAGAATCTTTCCTGAAAAAAATAATTGCACTCAAAAATGTTCCCTAATAAGGAAAAACACATTTTTTCATTCTATAATAAATTTATAACCTAAGAATAAAGGCATTGACATAAGCTGTTTGTATAAATGAAGGGTGTAAAAATGCAGAGAAGGCACCCCGAGACAGGGGCAACTAGGTGCAAGCCCATGGAAGTTTAGCTCAACCCAGTTTAACACAAAACAAAAAGAGAGAGCCAGCAGCAGTTACAGAGGACTTGATGAAAACAGGAAGTGAAAAGGACAGGATAAGGGGGTCAGAAGATGATGGGGTGCAGGCTTTTCTCTACAAGACCTCAATGCCTGGGACAGCAGCACCTATGTTTCTCACAGGCACCAGACAATGCCATCTTCATGAGGACCTGTAGAGGCAGCAGGAAGGACCCTTCACATTCTACACTCCCAGTTCACTGTGCAGCTTGCTGTCCAGTCACCACAGCCATCACTACAGCCATTTAAAAGGCCAGGGGACACTTCTTAATGATATACTCAACTCATGATTAGGAAATGAAAGAGTCAGGGCTGTAGCTTCCATTTTCTGTCCCTCAGCCTACAGTGCTCCCAGACATTCCTACGGTGCTCCCAGACATGCTAGGCTGGACTCTCCACCCTTGCTGGCCCCTGGTGGGAGCAGCCATATTGGTCAAAAACTCCCAGCAGCTTTGGTCACACTCGCTCTGGGTCTTCTAGGGCCAGTTTCTCTGATTATCTATCTATCTATCTATCTATCTATCTATCTATCTATCATCTATCTAGCTATCTGTCTATCTATCTATCTATCTATCTATCTATCTATCTATCTATCATCTATCTCTATCTATCTATCATCTATCTATCTATCATCTATCAATCAATTATCTATCATCTATCTATATATCTATCAACTATCTATCATCTATCTATCCATCCATCCATCCATCTTTCTATCTATTTATCAATAATCTATCTATCATCCGTCCATCTATCTATCTATCTATCTATCTATCTATCTATCTATCTATCTATCTAGTTTGGGCTATCATCAATCACTTCAATGTCACTCATTGGTAGTTCCCTCCAAGTCTGTAAAACTCCTACAGAATACTTCAGAGTATTGCCCTGGAAGCTGTCACACTCACCATCACACCTGCTCTTATATACTTTTCACATTTTAAACTCGGACAATCTCTGATGTTCATTGCAGTTCTTAACTTTACATGTCTTTTTCTAGAATAGCAATATGATAAGTTAATAATTGCAAGACAAAATGTTTGCTAATTTAAAAATCCAGATGTTACTTTTAAAAATTATTTTGCCACTAGGGAGTTTTTTCTTGGATTGTTTTAAACAAACACCTTTATAACAACTTAATTTTTTCTTATTTTTCTGCTAAAAAATCAGCAGGATTATTTCTTGTTGTTTTTTTTTTAAATAACTTCAAGCAGATATTCTTATAAGCCCATTAGAGCTGTTAATAACTTATTTCTCATACTAAAGAAAGATAAAATGGTAGGTTGTTATTCAGGCAACCACACAAAGGTGGTCTTTAAATGCATGGTTAAGAACCATTTTGTTTGTTTGTTGATTATAGACAACACAGAAGCCCAGAGACAGACCCTCAGAGCCATGCATTACTGTGGTGTTCTTGTAGCATGGTGGTCTTGAACTCCAGTGCCCTCCATAGTTTTCAGTCAACACCAAATGCCAATTTATATTAATTGGATGAGAATTTTTTTTAAAAAAAGATCATCAACCTTATCTTTCAATTTAAAAAAAAGAGACGAAAACTGAGTTCTTTGAGATTTATGCTTTGAATTATTTTCTGTTTCTCATGACTGGTTTTCATTATAATCAAAGATATTACAGCACACAGAGACATCGAAGGGCCCCCTCTCTAGTTGCCAATGGCAGAGTGATACAATCCCAGGGAAAGGTCCATTAGTCCCACGCTAATTAGCCAGTGTAGGTCTGAGCCTTGTCACTCCCTGTCCCTCCCACCGCAGGCCTGGGACCTAACTACTGCTCATTAGGGCCCGCAGCAGAGGGATGCAGCAGGGTGGGGGAAGCCCACGCATCCTTAGAGCAGCAGCAGTAAGTGGTTTATGTGTGAAGTTAGTGCTGTCTGAGCAAGTGATGTCAGAGACTTCACGGATCCTCGTCCACCCTTCACTAAACACTAAGGACCTGTGCCCCTGGACCACCTTAGGTTTGAAAATGGGAACTCTTACCAGGAATACCCCCATTACCATTTAAGTGCCCTTTTATTGCTAGTTAGGAAAAATGTTATAAAGTATATATGAATGTTTTGAGACAAATGAATTTTTCAAGCCACTACATGTTTTATAGTTACTGAGGCCACCACTGATGAATACACTTTCTTCATGGGTATATATGACAAAAACTGATAAATGATGTAGGGTGTGACAGTGCATAGTAGTAATAACAGCGCTACAGAGACTCAGGCTGCAGGATTGCAAGCTCAAGGCTGCATGTAACAAAACCTGTCTCAAAATAAATAAAATAATGCATTGAATATCTGTGTTCCTTCTAAAAATATTTTAAGCTAAAATGACTCAGCTCTCAAGAGAGAACTGTATGGTCACTAAACTTGTACTTAAAGTCCTCATTTTACACCTCACTGTTCTTTCATGTTCTGTTGTCCCAAACTGAAAGGGAGTAGTTATTATTACCAGTGAGATGTCACTAGTGATGTGAGGAAATAAATAACTTGTAATAATAGGGCCAATCTCCCCTTCCCCCCCAAAAAAAACAGCAAAAGCAGATGGCAAGGACAAAATTACCTTTCAGTCCAATTACAGGTTGGATCTGTAGAGCTTGGTGGCCAGCCTGTGTCCTACTGCAAAGGATAGAACCTCTAGGATGTGGAGTCTAGTGGGAGGAACCTTCCCTAGCAGGGGAGTCCTAGTCCTTCGTCCCTTCTCCTGGCCAGCATGAGCGGGATAATCTTCACTCACCATGCACCCCCATGTTGCACTGTGTTCCCAAGCCAAATGGCTAGGACTAAACCTCTGGAAGCCATGATCCAAACAAACCTTTCCTCTTCTTCAGTTTGTTTTCTTGGGCATTTTGTCACAGCAACAGAAAGCTAACACAATCTCTCCATTCCATGCTATACTCCCAAATGAGCCAACATTGTCTCATTTCCATGTTTGTTTCTGATTTTATTTCTTCATCATTCCTATAATCCCTTTCTCAAAGGATAGGATGGCTTTGGGTTGATTATCCCCTCTTTCTAAATACACACATCTTTCCAGTGCTCATATGTGCCCATTCAAACCTAAAGAGGACCAGTTGTGGCCTTTCCTTACAACATGCATTCTGCTTGGAGCTGCTCACCCCTGACACACCTAACCCTAAACATCCTCGTGGTGAAGCCCTCATGAGTGGGGCATGTTCCCTCAAGATAGGAGGCTTGAGAGTCTGCTGTCTTCCTCTGCTCTGTGATGGTGCAGCTCTCAGCTCTGCCTGGGCCTTGATCCTTAACTTCCCAAGAACAAATCTCTACAACTATGAGCACACATGATCTTATTCCACAATGCCAAAACTCACGAAGACACCCCAGGCCAAGTTTTTTTCGAAGAATCAGGAACTCAGCAATTAAAGCCAGGAAAATAAATTGGCTTATTAAAGGTCATAACATACTAATTATGTAAATGACCTAGAACAAAATAAAATCATTTTTCTTCAAGTTTTAAAAATATACTGCTGGGCAACAAGGAAATATTTAGATCTAGTCAGTGAGAAACTGAAGTGGTAGTTTTGAACCATTTCCTACTACTCAAAAGAGATAATTTGCCCCTGAGAAAAAGCACCCAAACCAAGAACTTCCTTAGGAGAAATAAAAACAGTGGGTGTTTTCTTAATCAGTTGCATATATAACATAAAGTTATAAGGAAATAATATGTATATATATATATATATGTTGTAATAAGAAGTGAAAAACATATGCAGGGTATCTTAGCCTACTTTTTATTACTATAACAACATGTTTGCTATTGGATAATTTATCAAGAAATATTTTATTCAGTTCTAGATACTAAGATGTCTGTGGTGAAGGGCCCAGAAACCAGCAGGAGCCTCCCTGACGTGACTTCCCACGGCAGGAAGGGAGAGCAACAGAGAACAAGAGCTACAACACCAGTCTTCATAGCTCAGTACTGACTGACATTAATCCACTCGTGTGGGTGGATTCCTCATGACTTACACTCTTCTCAGTGCTCAACATCCCAGCACGGTTGCTTTGGAGATTATGTTTGCAATGCATGAATTTTGGAGGACACATGAAAAGCATAGAACAGAACTATAATTATTAAAACCAATCCTGTGTCCTACTGATATCCATAATAATGTGGCAAAGTTCCATCATCCCAAAGCCACTGGTCTCCCGTTTTCTTTGGAGACTGGGTGGAGCTTTAGTCCTTATTGGTGGGACTAAGGTGGAGGACCAGAGGTGATATCAAGTCAGACCCTTTAAAAGCAAGGGGCAGACAGAAACTAGTGCAGACAGACATTCATATTTATTTATTTTTTTTTTTTAATTTTTTTATTTTATTTATTCATTTCAAGCAGAGAGAGAGGGAGAGAGAGAGAGAGAGAGAGAGAGAAAGCGAGAGCGCATCAAGGCCACCACCTTGTGGGTCTGGCTTATGTAGGACCTGGGGAATTGAACCTAGGGCCTCAGGCACTGGAGGCAAGTGCCTTAACCGCTAAGCCATCTCTCCAGCCCTCATATTTATTTTTAAAGAATTGACAGACATAGAGTTCCACTCTTACAGTAATCTCCTCCAGCTTCTGCCTTGGGCTCCCATTGAAGATGTAAGTAAGTACCACATACTTCTCTTTCACAATCTGGTTGTGTTATGCTGGGTGTGGCAGTGCTTTTCCTCTGAGCAAAAAAAAAAAAAAAAAAAAAAAAAAAAAAACCATGAAACCACTCTGTTCCTTCTCACCTGTGTTCAAGACACCTACCTGAGCAACTTCGCAGGCTTTGTCAGGTGAAAGGCACTTACTGTCCATGGGACTCAGGACAAACTCTTAAACTGACATCTGACAGTTGGCCAGGATGACTGGTGTTTAGTCTCTGATATTTCCATGACTGGTCCTAGCTTCTTCCCTCCTGTAATCATTTATCTAGAATAAACAATGTGTAGAAGCCACAAGCAACCAGGTAGGAGGTGCTGGGCAGCTGTGGTCTATGCCCACAGACCAGCCTGATGAATGTCAGGGAGCCATGGCTGTCACAGGTAACCTTGTGGTCATTGGTCATCTAATTGAGGAAGACAAGTTTGTTGGATGATGACTGCAGACTCTGAGCTTGGAGGTATTACCCCCAAATAATGGAAACTCCTGCCATGGAAAATAACATTTTTCTAAATGTAGCTTACGGAATTACCCAAGATGACTTTCCCAAGTGCCTGTTCCCTGAATATTTTGTATGTGTGTTTTGTTTTCCATTATTATAAATATACTTAGGGTATGTGGACAAATGAAAATCTTAGCAGCTCACTTAGTGTTCCTTTGTTATCAATTGAAGAATTGACAAAAGCCTTAGGAAGAGGGTGGGGCAGTGCCCTAAAGTGGGGGACCAGAATTCTCTCTGTGTGTCTCTCTAAAAGAAGCTAATGAAACTCCCATGTGTCATGTGAGGTTCCTAAATTCCAGATACAGTGGTCCCCATTTTAATAGGCTCTATGTTCCCAGGCCCTCAGTAAATGCCAGAGACCCTGAAAAAGAATGAACCCTGTATGTAACTAAATGACTGGTGGGGGGTAGTGTACACAGTGTGGATATTGCACAAAGGAACAATCACATCCCAGGCAGAATGAAGCAGAATGGCTACTCAAGCTTCTGGTTCTGTGCACTTAACACTTTTGGGCTACAATTGATACCAGTGATGAATCCTGTGGAAAGAGAGACATGATGAGGGACTACAGTAACCCAGTGACTTGCCCCTCTAGTATCTCAGGTTACTCTCCCAGTTTGGGGTGAATAAAGGGAGACCACATGGGAGTTCCATCCTAAGAAGAGGACCCTGGCCTGTCAGACAAAGGCATGGTCAGGAGACAGAACTGCCACGATGAGTGGACTGGAGAGAATGTTCTAGCCTGTGTTCATGCTGATGTTTACCCGAGAGGAGGAAATAGAGTGACTTAAACAGTGATTTCTCCAGGGTTATGTCCTATAAGAACCCAGAATGTGGTCTTGTGTGGAACTGGGGCTTCTATAGACATAATTAAAGATCTTGAAATGAATCCTTATAGACCAAGATGTTACCTAATCCTTTGACCAATAGTGCCTCAAGTACCATGTTCAGTGTTCAGTCACTTAGAGCAAGAAGACTAGGTGAGTCAGTCAACATTGCCCATAAACCTTTTAAACCAACCAGCCTTCAGATCACAACTGGCCTAGACATTGCCCAAGGTACCAGCTACAGCACTTTCTTCATTCAGACCTTGAGAATTCTATTCCACATGAGCAGGTCTTGTGGGTGCCTTAGAGCTCCTGCCATGCAATGTAGTTGGGAACCTATGGTGTGAGCTGAGCAGGCCTGCACTCAACAGCTGGCCTCTCTTCTTGCCTTGTGTTCTGGACCCAAAGGCAGGCACTGGGAAGTCATGATCTGCAGCCTACTCTTGGGGGTTGGCTCACTAGTTGTGCGAGGGAACCCTGCAGACAAGACGAACACCTAGCCTAGTGCTCACACACGTCCCTGTTCTCAGGACCACCATCTAAGAACTGCCTGTGATAAATCTAATTAGCACAGCAGGCTATGATGGACAACTGTGCTCACGAGTGTACAGGAGACATTACAGCTGACACGTAGACTTTTCTAAAAGATTATAACAACTATAAAAGAAAACACGGTACAATGAACACAGAAAGAGAACACACAGGCAGTTGTTTGTGTCAGGAATTTATGCATTGCCAATATCAAATGTGGCATCAATTATATCTTTATAGGGCAGACCTCAAATTAGCATACAAATAGCAAGGCTTCTGTGTGCTCAGAGGCATACTGTATGTGTGAGCCTTGCCTGTGTCAAGGAGTTTTGTAAACGTATAAGATGCTAATAGTCATGAAAGAAAAGCCAGTGGTACAAAGCAAGGTTGAAGTTGATAAAAAAAATTGAAAAGCTACTCTGTTTTAATTGGCTGGTTTTATAGCCTGGCACTTTGGCTATACACCGAACCCAAAAGAATCCAAAGGAAGAGACTTGTTTGGCAAATATAATTAATTTTTAAAAATATTTTATTTATTTATTTACAAGCAGAGAGATCAAGAGAAAAGAGATAGACAGAGAGGATGGATGTACCAGAGACTCCAGCCACTGCAAATGACCTCCAGATGCATGTGCCACTTAGTGCATCTGGATCTATGTGGTACTGAGGGATTGAACTGGGTCATTAGGCTTTGCAGGAAAGTGCCTTAAACATTGAGCCATCTCTCCAGTCCATAGTTTATTTTTTAGTACACTGATTTTATTTATTATAAGATTCCATGGTAAAGACAAAAATCTGGAACAGAGAAGCTGTTAGAATGATTTGTCAGCTTGGGGAGTAAACAGTCTATTAAAATCTGGAGTGCAAACCCATTCCAAATATGCTGAAATAGTATATGTAGTAAGAAAAATGTCCTGTGGGTAAATAGGCAAATAATGAAGACAGATTACTCCCTCCTTCTATGGACACTGCATGTACAGCATGTCTTCTTCTTCGTGGAACACCTATCTCCACACATTATAACACACATTTATGCATTTGCTCTCCACCTGGAACACAGTATGGAAACTTTATTGTATGTTAATTAGTTGCTAAACATTAAAATTCAAACACTATGGAATACTATTAATAGAAAATTATAATTTTATATGATGAAAAAGTACATCATAATTCTATAACTACATGTTAGTATGAAGGTTAATATTCATCCAAGTGTTTTTATGCAGGGATCATGGGCTAGAGATTGGGCCATTGAGGAGTAATGAAAAGGCAGCGGATGTCAGGATGTCAGGGAAATAACCTAACATCATTACCATCACTTCCTCTAATAAAAGTAGCCTTGGTGTTTCTTTGTCCTAGATTGATTCTGAAGTTATTCAGAAAAGTTCTGGAAGGAAGAGCAGTGTGGTAGGCTGCAGGGGTGACATGCACTCTGAAAAATACTAGGCACACACAACACCCTGGCACTGAATCCATGCAGCAAACGCCAAGCAGGAACTGCACTCCAATGCTTTCTAAATATGTATCAATTCTATAGCTTCTAGAAGCACGCCTCAATCTGTTCTTGAACTTAGTGGGAGCTTGACTCCAAAGCGTGATGTCCTCAGGCTCCACATCCATGGATTCAACAAACCACTACTGCAGACTCCACCTGCATTGACCAGGCACAGATGTTCTGGCATTATTCCATTAACAATACAGCATAAAACCTATTTACACTATATTGTGGATTGAATATAAAATGTCCCCCATGGGCTCATGTGTTTAAACACTTTGTCTCCAACTGTTGGCTGTTTGGGAAGGTTGTGGAACCTTTAGGAGGAGGAGCCTTCCTGGAGGAAGGGGTCACTGACTTTGAGGTTTTATAGTCTGGCTCCTGACTCCACTTCCTGTTCATCTATTCCAGGACTACAGTGAAACCTACCCACAACTGGAATAAACCCTTTCCTTCCTCAGGTTGCTTCTGGGTTGGGTGTTTGTTCACAACAAGGAATAATGTAACTGATATACACAAGCCATGACTTAGAGGAAGATGTGTGCAGGTGCTGTGTCATGTGACATAAGGAACCCTGGAATCAACCCCTCATCAAAACAGAAGGATGGCTGAATTGGTCAATTGTGGTATGCATTTTTTTCTTTAAGTATTCTATACTATCATCAAATCATATGACAACTTGCTGGGAGAAGACAAAAAAAACCTATCAAACAGATTTGCAGTGAGTTTATTCCATGGCCTCCAAGTAACAATTTTGGAATTCACCCTAATTATCATACTTACACATGTTACATAGTCATGAAACAACAGGTGCTGAAGATTTTTCAGAGCTGGGGAAAAGTCAAACATGAGGACCTGAATTCAGATTCTCACTACCCATGGGATTTTCAGGTAGTACAGTGACCCATCTATGATCCTAGCACTCAAGAGGTGAACACTGGGCATCACCTAGGCACTCAGGCTAGCTGTCAGAGAACTCTGAGCCACCCTGCCTCAGGGGATAAGGTGGGAGTGATGGAAGAAGACATGTGATGTCATCTTCCAGCCTTCACACACCTGCATCCACATGCATGTACACTCAGCACAAATACACACACTCACAAACAAGGTTTTCTGATGTGATATTCTTTATAGTAGTAAAGCATCAGAAATTTCCAAAATGCCCATCTACAAAGATGCACGAAAAGTGAGAGCAGAGAATTAAGAACTTCATCAACTAATATGGAGTGCTGATTTTCTTAAAAGTAAGGAAAGGGATGTCAAGCACAAGATGGAATGTTAAATGGTATCTTTAATGTAAGAAGCAAAGGGAAATTTGAGTATGTACATGTAGCTGTTTATCTTTGTAAAAAGAAATACAGGAAGGATAAAATATAAAAACACACAATTAAAAGGTTAGCCATGGGAAGGTAAAGAGAATGAAGTGAAGGGATGGAGTGACACCCATGTCTCCCTAAATATGCATACACATAGATACAGATATCTGTAGAAATGAATATACAGTTTGCACTTTGAACCGTGAAGTGTTGTATGTAATAAAAATAATAATAAAATTAAATAGAAAGGAAAAAAAGTTCTAACAGTTAATGTTACCAGAAATAAATGACCCTAACAACATAAATTGATAACATAAACTATACATATTCTGTTTGCTCTTCTCTATGTGTGAGATAACTGAAAAGAAATTTTTTGATAAGTTTGTTATTGGTAGTAATAAAGGTATAGGAAATCTAAAACTTTATATACGTTCAGATAGAAAAATTATTAAGCATCCTGCTATTTTTGGAAAGCAGATTTCTCACAGAGGCAGAAGGAACAGAGAAGATGGGAAACAACTGCATGGTATTGGCTTTTAAAACTAAAGAATACAATGTACTTGTGAATTTTTT
>PVHP010032330.1:0-20394 GCA_004024765.1 Zapus hudsonius | reverse complement strand
AGCCACAGGGACTGTGGAAGAGGTCAAAGGGGTGCTCTGTGTTCTCTGTCCACTCGCTGCGAGAACACACTGCCTCCTCTGCCCCGTGATGAAGTCCACATCTTGTTCTAGTAGAAAGAACTTGTGCCAGAGGCCGAACGTGCCAGAGACAGTAACTGAACTCTCTTCTGAGAAGAACTCACCAAAGCCCAGCTGTGATCAGCAACACCCATGGCGCCGTTTACAAGTGAATGGAGCAGACCTGTCAGGTGGATATTTACGATGCTCCTCTTGGATTGAGCGGCCATTAGAGCTGTGACCTTAGACTGAACTACTTTAGCTCCTTGTAACTCTGCCAATTGGAGCCTTCCTGCAGGAGCATGGCAAACTGAATTTGAACGGTAGATCCGTCACTTGCTCACTGTGATTTGGAACAATATATTTAAGCCATTAATTCGGTTACTATAATAACTTCCTCATGCTATTTTGCTATGCTGGGTGAAATTTTAAATTCGAAATTGCTATTAGAACTTTTCCAGGAATCAACTTCTTTGGGCATGTATTTTTAACTAATACTGGTGTTCAGAACTGCTCAGTCTGAGGCTTTCAGGGGTCAAGTTTGTAAATGTGGTTTTAGCAATAAAATATACTCCTTTCACGGGTACCATGACTATAAGTGCACGTGTGTACATTTATGCGCTTCGGTTACATTTTTTCTGAGTCACTACAGCAACATAGCACCACTCATACTTAGGGCATAATTTTTTTTTTCCTTATGCAGGCCCGAACAAACATCCATGCTTGGCAGATGACAGACCCAAAGAGTTTTTGTGTTTCATAACAAAGCAGGTGAGGGGTTCCTTACGGAGCAGGTGAGGGGTTCCTTATGGAGCAGGTGAGGGGTTCCTTATTGTCGTACTCAGCCACACTTCGCTGGGATGAATCTTCAAACCAGGCACAATTTGGGGGAGGAAAGTATTTATTGAAACTACAGATTGAGGGGAAGTTCTGTAACAGCCAAAGAGGCTGGTCCTCTTTCACAGGTCTGAGCAGAGAGAGAAACCCATCACCTACACCACACGCACAGAACAGCAAACAGCCAAGGAGAGAATTTCTTCTCCTTTATATAGGGTGGGTTCTTACAACCCTTCCCAAGACTTAATGGCTTCCTGAGTCTCTGGAATTTCCTTCCTGCACTGCCCACACAGGAAAGGATGTTTACTTCTAGCTTCTTTGAGCTCCTTTACATCCTGACCCTTGCTGACAGGCTGCCTTCCTGTGAACATCCTCAGAGACCCACACACGATAATTAAAAAGATCCAAGTTGACAACAAAACCTAACCATCACACTTATGGAGCAGGTGAGGGGTTCCTTACAGAAGCATGGGCAAAGTTGTTCAAAGACCCGAGAGTTAAAAGGCCTTTGGTACTGTTAGTAGGTTGGGAAATTTAAGAAGTGGAGCTAGGTTACAGAATGTTCAGGACCGTGGGCACGCCCTTAGAGGGGAGATTAGATCCAGCACTTCCCTCCATCTCTCTTCCACTTACTTGATGGTCACTACATGGTAAGTAGCCTCCTCTGTCAGGCCTCCTGCCTCCATGCCTCAAGCCCCAGACAGCCAGGGCAATTTCCCATGGATAAAACTTCTGAAACTGACTCAATATAACCTACCATCCATTCAAGTTGATCATCTCAACTATTTTGTTACAGCAAATGTATAGAATTAACTGTTAGGAATGGGAGAAGAAATTAACAAAACGTACTTAATGAAGAAAAGAATGCATTTTAAAACTAAACATTGGAATGATTCAGAAGAAATGTCTGTCACAAAGATGCCGTATAAGAAATGAGAAAACAAGGTTATTCAATAAACTGGGTATTTATTATTTGCCAGTTAAAATTGATGAAATGAATATAATTTGAATATTGTGAATAAAAACTCTGATCAATGATTAACACAGGAGAAATAAAGAAAACTCTGGGTTACATTTTTTGTAGTTTTATTTTTGGGGGGAGGTGGAGAGAGAGATGAGAGAGAGATATGGGGGTATCAGGACCTCTGGTCACTGCAAAAAAATTCCATATATGTGTATCACTTTGTGCCTCTAAGTACTCAGAAATTGAACCCAGACTGTCAGGCTTTGTAAGCATGTGCCTTTAACCTCTAGGCATCTCTCCAGCCCTAACTTCCTTTATTAATTATTGAATCATGCTGTACTACAACCATAAAGAAATTTAATGAGCAATAATACTGTGGCAGAAAAGAAACGGTATCAGCAAATTATTTACAAAAATAGATATCAAATCAAAATGCTTTTAAAAGGAAATGTCTATTAAATATCAACAAAAAAAAACCCCTGATACTGAATTTGATTATGCTGAAAGTGATATTCTTCTTGCTTCCAGTAGGCGGCGCTAAAGCCCATGTCATATAAAACCACACTGAGAAACTGCAAACATCTTTTAAGGACATTATCAAAACTTAGGAAAGGGCTACATTTTGCTTGTGAAACTGGGAGTTTTCTAACCATTAGAAATGGAAATTTTGAACGTGTGCCCTGTTGAGGTCAGGCTGAGCCAGGCCCTGAGTGTCTCCGAGTTGTGTTAATGGAGGTTTTTCAAGCTAAAGAGGCAAGGAGAGGGTCTCTAGCTTGCTGGCATCATTTGACTGTTTTTAGGGCGGAGGATGAGTTGGTGGTCAAGTACACCATCAGTTTGGCACCAACCACGACTGACAGTTTATTCCCCAAAGTAGAAAAGGTGCTTCCTATCAGTCCATCACAAATTGGGACTGTAGGATCACATGCTATAATAAAATTATATCAGGAAAACCAAGCCTGAGAACTTATGGGACACATCAAACTGAAGAAAGGATTGAATTCCCTTACACATACCCCACAAGGTGAGGGCAATGACCACCCATTGGCAGAGGATAGCCCAGGGTTCCAGAGGGCCCTGCTTGGTACCTGCTGTTAACTTGGCCGACAAGAATTGCTGTGTGTCTGTCCATGCATTCGTCCTTCTGAGCTTGCTACCATCCACCTTATTTTTTTAATATCTAGTTATTTATTTGCAAGGAAAGAGAGAGAGGCAGATAAAGAGCCAAAGACAGAGGGCACACCAGGGCCTCTAGCCACTGCAAATAAATCCCAGCTTCACGTACCACTTTGTGCATCCAGGTGGGTACTGGGGAATTGAACCAGTGTTGTTCAGCTTTGCAGGCAAGCGCCTTAACTGCTAAGCCATCCCTCCAGCCCTTCCCATCCATCTGAACCCAGTCTTGCCCTTTACTTCGACAGCCTCCGCAGGACTGCACCTTACTTCGGTGGTGCGTCTTCATTCTGCAGCTCCACTCAGACTCAGTATTGGTGGTTCCATCAGACCTCACTCCTGGCTTCATCTGATCCATGCAGAGACCACTTCCATCCCGACCGTCCATCCAGGTTCTGCTTCTGGGGCCTTTTCAAAGCTCCTTGCTCTCCACTCTCTGTTTTCCACTCTGCACATGTCCACGTGCATGGACGTGTTTGATGTTGTGTGTGTGTGAGCTGAGGGTTCACATTACTGATCGTTTAGAATGAACCTGCGCTTTCCCCAGCCTGGATATCAGACTTCACCTTGTGAACTCATTGCTATTCAGTGAACTCAGACATTGCGGGAAGACACAACGTGTTCCTCTATGTTTCTGACACAGAAACACTCATGATGCCTTTGAAGAGTTGTGGTGGCCAAGAAATGTTAATGGAAACTCAAAGTTCTGGCTGCCTTTCGAACACTCCTCCCACTCACCCCAACTCCCACATACACTCATAGATGCCTAAGCCCAAGCAACACCATACCTGAGCAGATTTAATCACCTCCACAATCTTGGGTTGTTGAAATAAATTTGATCCATTTTCAGTTGAAGGACACATCAGCTTTGATCATGAGGTACAAACAAACAGCAATATTATGGGGCTCAGGGAAGGACTTAGTGGTGAAAGGTGCTTTCTTACAAAGCCAGCTGGCTCTGCTTCAATTCCCCAATAGCAATGTAAAGCCAGATGCTGGAGTTCATTTTCAGTGGCAAGAGGCCCTGGTCTCTCTCTCTCTCCCCCATACATATATGGATGTATGTAAGTATGGATGGATGTTTATACCCACAGAATTATCTGCTTAGATAAATACTCAATGGAAGAAGTAGGGCCTCCAGTAGATCATCCTTCTTGAATTAGACAGAGACTCTGAATCTAGGTTAATACCATGTTAAACAGATTTTTAAATTTTTTTCTTTTTTATTGTCCATAATGAGTTACACTGTTTAGTGGGCCAACCATGAGTTGTTATTCCCAATTTCCGGTTGCCCCCCTTCCCCATCCCCATTCAGCTGGATATCCTCCTCCGTGGGCCATCTGGATCAGTCTTTGTGGTAGGGGACCATGGATAGCTCATTCTTCAGCCGGGCTCTCACGACCCAAGTGTGTTGTTACTGAGGGTTGCCAAGTCTCTGATATTCTCCCCCACCATGGCTCTCACAATCTTTCAGCCCCCTCTTCCACTCAGTTCCCTGAGTCGTGGTGGGTGAGTATTAAGGCTGCTTTAATGTTGTGAGCTTAGGGGTTTTTGTGTCAAGAATCATTGGTTTCTGTCTCACTGGCTTATCCTCTGTTGATTGAATGGCTATGGCTGTGTAAAAACTTAATAAACAAGTGCTGTATTGGTAACATTTCCCTCCTTCCTGCCCCCTTCCTCTGAGACCCCTCCTCTGTGGGATTGCTGGAATGCTCCATGGATTGACGGCTATGTGTAGTTGGAGCAGCGGTCAGTCATGGGGTGGGGGTAGCAATGTCTCTGGAGATCCCCCACCATGGCTCTTACAGTCTTTCTGTCCCCTCTTCCGCAAAGTTCTCTGGTCCATGATGGGTGGGTTTTAAGTCTTCTTGAGTGTTGAGCTCTCAGCAGCTTCTGGATTTCAGCTTTGGAGTGTTTTGAGTCTCCTCAGTGTCTGTCTCCATCACCCTGGCACAGGTTGTCAGGCTCCCTGTGGGAGCAGCACTCTTGCTCATCTCTCCACTTCCTCTGTGGTTCACCTGGGCTGATGGTATGTTAGGAGTGGCTCTTCTGCCAGGGAGTCAGCTATCATTTCTGGTCTTGTTGGTTGGATTAGGTTGCCCACAGTTCTTGCTGACTTCTGAAAAATAAAAGCAGATTCTCCAAATAGAGCAAGATCAGCAAAGGAAAAATGAGATAAATGTTGTCAATTAGGCAATATTATATTTTGTGTAGCCCCTCTTCTAGGTCCATGGTTAAGGGAAGCTTCCCCTTAGAGTCCAGATTCTTGGTCTCCATAGGAATTTGATTCCAGTTCCAGCTATGGGTCCTTGCCACTGAGTGGATCCTTCAGCCAATCAGAGAGCCCTTGAATACCCACCTAAGCTGAGTGCCATATTGCACAGGTGAGTTAGTATAACAGTGTGCTGTCATGTAGTCGTGCCATATAGAAGTGTCCCCTGCTTTCTCTCAACGTTATGGGCCAATTTCCATTGGCAGCTCATGTAATGATTTCCGAGTACTACGTGGGTTAACCATCTGGGAAGTGGTTAATCAGGTTTAAAAGAATTCAAAAGAAAATATTTTTAAAAAATATTTTATTTATTCATTTTCAAGCAGAGAGAGAGAGAGAGAAAGAAAGAAAGAAAGAAAGAAAGAAAGAAAGAAAGAAAGAAAGAAAGAAAGAAAAAGAGAGAAAGAAAGAAAGAGAAAGAGAGAACCAGGACCACCACCTTGTGGGTCTGGGTCTGGCTCACGTGGGTCCTGGGGAATTGAATCCGGGGCCTTAGGCACTGGAGGCAAATGCCTTAACCACTGAGCCATCTCTCCAGCCCAAAAGAAAATATTTTAAACATTAACCTTTGTAATTACTTTGGTCACATTTTAGTGTAATATGGCATCAAATATTTTATCATTGTTGACAATAAAAACTTCTAATTTTAGTTGACTAGTTAATTTATCAACAATGAAACAGATCCTAGACATCTAATTTCTCAGCTAATAATGGTAAAATTATTATATAAAATGCCAAAGAAGTCCATCATGCACAAATATGCCACATTCTGTTCCTCTGAGATTATATAAGGCCTAAGAAATAAATGTCTTGATTAAGAATACATTATCTACTTAATATTTAATTCAATTGAAAACTATCGATTCATAGCTAAGGACATTTCAAATGCTGCAAACCATTGAAAATGCAGATATACAAATAAATGTCCTTGGTCTCAAACAACTTGCATAGACATCAGTGATAAGGCTGATATGTTGCACATTAAACATGCCGTCAAGTGGCCAGCAAAGGGTTGTTTCACAAACACTGAACACTGTCTATGTGACCCCAGCAAAAGTTAACTTCACAAACATCCACATCATGCTGGGCTCAATGGGTGAGTTCAAGGGTTGAACTGTCACATTGCAGCCAATGAGGAGAGACAGTAAATGGGAATTTAATGAACAGGTCATGTAGTTTTACATATATGAGAAATGGCTTGACCCATCCAGAGCCTAGGGTAGGAGCTCTCAGGTGATATAAGTATAAGCAGAAGCAGGTCATGTTTTTAAAAATATTTTATTTATTCATTCTCAAGGAAAGGGAGAGAGAGAGAGAGAGAGAGAGAGAGAGAGAGAGAGAGAGAGAGAGAGAGAGAGAGAGCACCAGGGCCACCACCTTGTGGGTCTGGCTTATGTGGGGACTGGGGAATTGAACCCGGGGCCTTAGGCACTGGAGGCAAGTGCCTTAGCCACTGAGCCATCTCTCCACCCCCCAGAAGCAGGACATGTTTAGGTAGACTCAAAAAAAAAGAAATTCTAGAACGGCTGTCAAGTAGAAGGACTAATTGGAAAGTAAAAGGGGGTGTGGAGGGAGGAAACGAGTGTGGAATGAGAGGTGTTATATGATCAAAATACAATTGAACATTATGAAAATGTCAAGTAAGAGGTCAAAAAAGAACTTAAAATGTGTCCTTTGTAGTAGGATATAAATGCTTGGCATCAATTTATTTTAATTATTTACCTTTAATGGCCACAGGTGGTAACAGCGTCTTTATTTCACATCCTAGACTAGGCAGTGAGATCCCACAATCAAACATCAAAGGTGAGTGCAGAGAGGCAGCAAGGATGTGGAAATAACCGGCCGTGAATTTAACCCAGATGTGGACAGCAGTTAGTAGATAAAGGGAGCGAGGGTGAGAGAACAATGTCAGGTTGGGAATAGCTTAAGCAAGAGAGCGAGAGCATCAGGAGGGGAAAAGAAAATCTAACATTTTGAAATACGGCTTTAACTGAAATAACTGTGCTCCTGTATCTGTCCTCTGTAAATAAGAACATTCCACAGTGTTAATATATCATTTACCTGTGTTCCTATTTAATTTCCAAGTATTAAAGAACAGGAGAACCCGGCTGAAGACTGGGCTATCCATGATCCCCTACCACAAAGACTGATCCAGATGGCCCACGGGGGAGGATATCCAGCTGACTGGGGATGGGGAAGGGGGGCAACGGGGAATTGGGGATAACAAACCATGGTTGGCCCACTAAACAATGTAACTCATTATGGGCAATAAAAATAAATAAATAAATAAATAAATAAATAAATAAATAAATAAATAAACTGTCCCTGATGTTAAAAAAAAAAAGAACAAAATATATGTTTTTGTAAACTTGGCTCAGCTTCAATAACTGCAAGAACTAAAGTTCTATAAATTTTCACATTATAAACGTTAGCTATGAGGCTTTGCTGTGTCACTATGACCATATTATGTTTAGAAAAGAGTTGGATTATAAGTTTGAATCCATCTTGTTCTCTCCAACATTTAGAAATTTCAGATTTAAACAGCACAAGTGAAATAATTCCAACCTACTTAGACATTAAAGTATCGTCATTCTGTGGCTTAGAAGCGTGGTTTGTCTTGTTTGCACTTTCATCCAGTTACTCTTGGCTGAATATGAATGCTATGCTGGGAGCCTTTATCAAGAAAATGTTCCTAGTAAAGAATTTCTTGGTACTAGTTCCATTCTAAAATGATTATCATTGATTCCAGAACAGATCCAGGAAGTACATTGTGTTTATTTTCAATATTTTATCTGTACTATCTTAATTTCCTAATGTGTCATTTCAACTTTTTATCATTTCAAACACATGAATAACTATATGCCAGAGATATAAGTAAGTCACCATTTGCTTATCAATGCTTAATCTCCTGTTTTATAAAACTCACATAATTACATATATAAATATCCATAAAGTTAATATACTTGGGAATTATAAAGCATTTAATATACTCTATATTTTAACTATCACATACAAATGTTAATTTTATGGTAGGAGGAGTATTAGAAGTCAAAACAGAAAAATAAATTTGCCTCCTTAAAATAAAATAATTAGCTGGACATAGCAACACACGCCTTTGAAACCAACACTTGGGAGGCAGAGGTAGGAGGATTGTTGTGAGTTTGAGGTCATCCAAAGACTACATGGTCAGTCTGGGCTAGAGCAAGACCCTATGTTGAAAACAAAAAAAGTATACAAATAAGATAAAAATATTCTAGAAAGTGTGGTGTATTTGATGCAACATGCAATAAACTTTACATAATTTAGTCATCCCTAACTTGCTAAGTCCTGAGTGTTGGGCACATTTTTAGGTATTTAAGGAACATTAGAAGATAATATTGGCAAAGACTCCTGCCTTGTGGCACTTACAGACAGTAAAGAGAATCTATAGGTAGAAACCTAAACTACTGATTAACATATGGAAAAGTTCTTTAGGGTATCACCCAGATAACGGGGAGAGAAGAGAAAGAGAAAGTAAGACAGAAAAGGAGAGAAGGGAGAGGAGAAGGAAAGGAAAAGAAGGAAGAAAGGAAGGAGAAAAAAGAGAACAGAAATAAAAGACATTTAAAAAAAGATGATAAAGACAAGCCAAGGCACTGAGATACTCGGGGAGATCTGGTGTGATGAATTACAGCTGTGAGAAGTCACTGTGAGAAGCACAGTGAGAATCCATATTCTCCAGGACTTACAGGATCTCTACACCACACACAATAAAAGTAATCTGCTCAATATTTTATCACTTTAGTTGAGGAGAATTTTTATTTCTAATCCATGCAAATGGTGTTCTCTAGCAGAATGCATGAACACATGGATTCGTACTTTATAGTTTATTCATTTTCCTTTTTTGTGCTCTGGAATGAGGTCCATGCTTTTGTTATGAGTGAGGTGTACTTGATTTCGGATCAGCAGGAAAGGGCCATCCTGATATACACCATGATCTTCATAAGTACGCCACAGAAAATGGAAACGTCTCCAGAACATTGCCAAGGAAATCCAAACATCTGTCAATCATTTTGAGCTATTGATCCTGGCATCTTCATAGGAAAATTAGTCATGGGGCTGGAGAGACGTCTCAGCAGTTATAGGCACTTGCTTGCAAAGCTTAACAACAGGGGTTTGACTCCCCAGCGCCCTCCTAAAGCCAGATGCACAAAGT
Organism: Zapus hudsonius; assembly: GCA_004024765.1. Classification (NCBI taxonomy): domain Eukaryota; kingdom Metazoa; phylum Chordata; class Mammalia; order Rodentia; family Dipodidae; genus Zapus; species Zapus hudsonius. Next base: position 10,896 of record PVHP010032330.1, on the reverse strand, counting down.
GGCGTGAGTATCTGGAGTTTGTATACAGTTATATGGTTATAATATACAGTCAGAATATTTTTCCTATTATTCAAATTATGTTGCCTTATATGAGAACTGGGACATTAAATTTCTATGAGGAGACAATTTTATACTAAATATTTTTCTTTAGTCTCTTTTCAGTGACTGTGATCTCAGTATTTAACTGATCATAGATCCATGAGTTTCTTCAGTCACATAACAATCATTTATTTGTTCAGTCTATTTGCCAAGAAGTCAGCATCCATAGAACAATTGTTGAATTATAATTATTACCTTCAGAATTACCATTTCTCACTGAGAAGATATCATAGTCTAAATCAGATACTGCATATATAAAGATCTGTAGCATCCTTTAAACAACTTATATAGTGCTTTTGCTACCTTTATATTTTAAAATATTTATTATTTTTCTCACATTCATGCTATGTCCAAATGGTAGCTCACATCTTAAAATCCAGTAGAGAAAGGGACTATGGTAATAAATATTGCTTTGATAGTGTTTAATCTAACATTTTCTAAGTAGATTTCTAAGTAGATCATAGCGACTTTTTACCTCTCTTCAAAACATATTGCAACTCCCCCTCCAAGATATTTAGTATGTGAATTGAAAAACAGTATTATCAGTTTAATGTGGCAGAAAAGAGTGCATGTTACGTCCCATGATTCCTAGACAATCACCAATTACGATACTTCCTTTTTCCTATAGGATTCTCAAAGTCGAATAAGACTGCCTAGAAAAGAAAACTCTCCTGTGCTTAGGTGTGTATACCTCTCACTAAACTCCCTTGCAGTTATGGCCAAAGACAGACCTACCTTATCCTAAGATAATTATTCTCATAACCGTAAGAATGAGAAAACCCTCATGGTATCTTAAAAAATGTATAGTATTTACATGATCCCTTTCTATTGATTTCAGAATGATTTGAGCCAAGTTGTCTTTTTCAAATTGGAATTCCTGAGCAGTCTTTCTTCACAGTGAAAAAGCCACAAAGACTGAGAAGCTCACATTACTCTGGGAGACTTGAAGTTTTAAATTCACTAAGTCTAGTGAGCAGCACAGCAGTATAAGTATTCCAAAAAGAAAACTGCGAGACTGTGATTTATTCTTATCTAGAGAGATATGTTTTCCTCTGTGCCCAGAAAAATACACACACACACACACACACACACACACACACACACACACACACGTTTCTGAGCATAGAGTAATAAGTAAAAATGTCCTGATAAAATGATGCTTGTTCAAACACTACTGGAGAAGTGAATATATATGTTTACCAGCTAATAACATTGTAAATGTTATCTAATGGCTCCTGGAGAGACTCGTTATCTTTATTCTAAGTATACAATAAACTGATGTGCTTTTGATTCTCATGGGAGACACTATGTCTCTCTTCCTAGGAGGATTGCATCCTTAGGAAAGAGTGTCCAGGGCAAAAGCAGTCAATTCCCCTGCTGGGAGACCTGCAGAGAGAGTACTAGTGAGTAATGGAGGAGACTGTTTCCCAGCCCTCACTGAGAGCCCAGAGGGGGAAAGCGAATGTCTTAGGAAGACTGACACTAAACCAAATATGTCCTCATATCCTTTCAGCAAAACTGAAATCGGTATTTTTAAGACTAATTGGTAAGAAATACAAAAAAAAAAAAAAAAAAACCAAATAACACATACTCCAACTTAAGGAAGGTTAAACTGTACACTCTACAATTCCATAATTTAAGGAATGTTTTTAAAAAAGGCAACATAAAGAATAGTGATTTGGTTTGTGGCAAAATGGAAGCAAGGAAAAATCATTTATTTCCATAGGATAGTAGAAATTGATAGCAAAAATTATTCTTTTCACCAAAAAGGTGTCATACCATTTAAGTACATTTTTGTAAACAGCTATTGCACAAAAGTAATGAATGGTCAATATATTGAAATAAGATATGCTGCTACAATTTTAAGATTATGCTATATCGCAATAATAATTTAAATAAAAATAGTTCCCATTTTTCTTTTTTAATTTAAATATAATACTTTTTGATTATTCTTTCTCTGAATCAGAATCATCCACTATTTTAATTTTGTATTGCTAGGAAGGGTTGTCTAGTTTTACAATATTTTATTGATTTGATAATATCTAATAAACTGTGAAATCTACTTGCTGAGAAAAGGCATCTGTAATTGTATATTGGATATACCGGAGGAAAGCCATCTTGGCTGGAGAATTGGTTCAGCACTTAGAGGTACTTTCTAGCGAAGCCTGACAGTCTGGGTTCAATTCCCCAACACCCATGTAAAGCCAGATGCACAAAGTGGCTCGTGCGACTGGAGTTCGTTTACAGTGGCAAAAGGCCCTGGCACATCCATTTCCTCCACCCTGCCTCCTTGCAAACAAATAAATAAATATTTTAAAAATTCATCATTTCATGGATGACGATTGTCTTTTTTACATGATTATGTCCAAGATGACACGGGTCTTTAAGAAACGTCCATACCTCCCTCTTACGTATGTGCCACCTTAAACAGTGAGCTGTAATGTAGACTCCCAGTTTTGTCTCAACGATTAGCAAGCTGGTTACACTTCACACATTAGAGCTGTTTTCAGCCTTGGCTTGAAAAGCTTGCTGTTAGCAGGGGGCCCTGGGCAATGCAGATGCTCACAGCAGGTCAAACTGACAAAAATAAGTGACTGGTGAGTGCTCAGCACTATATAGGAATTCTATGTTACACACACACACACACACACACACACACACACACACACACACACACACACACAGGCTCAAGGACTGAGAACAGAAAGAATGCAAGAGCGAGAGAGGGCAAAGAGGTCTGCTATGAAATCTCTCACTTGGACAACACACACAGCTGAGCTTCCTGCACAAGACCTACAGGAAACAGAGACCATCATGGGTGGGGTGGTGAGGAGGGGGATCACAAGATCCCACCTCTACCTAAAGAGCTAATGGGGAGTTAATGGTTACTGGGTGAGGAGAAATCATTCTTTTCAATGGTGTTTCCCCAAGTAAGTATTGTAGGACATTGAGAAATCAGGCTAGAATTGAACTGGAAGCTTCCTCACTGCTGGCTAGCGTTCATAGTTGCAGAAAGTGCTTTGCAAGCTGCTTGAGGAGAAAAGTCATCAACAGTCCAATGCAGCTGGGACTCTGTGTGTTCTACAACCTACCTACCAGGCAAGATGTGCCCAATGGCGAAAAAGTGGTATGACCATTGTGGGGTGTGGTAGTTTGAATGTATGGCTCCTAGACTCAGTTGTTGCATTTGACTTGGTAGCTCCAGCCCCTAGCAGGCTGACTCCTGCTACAGGAGGCTGGTCCCGAGGCAGATCTAAGTTCCAGCCCAAAGCTATGCAGAGAGGTTTTGAGCATTGGTGGTTGTGTGTGTGTGTGTGTGTGTGTGTGTGTGTGTGTGTGTGCTGGTGTTTGACGGACTGCAGTTGCTTCTCTCTGCTTTGATCTATGAAAGCAAGCTGCTGCTTCTGCCATTGATACACTTTCCCCTGGATTTGTAAACTGAAATAAACCCCTTCCTCCCATAAACTGTGTCTGGTTTGAATGTTCATCCCAGCAACGTGGAGCTGACTCTAACAGGGTGTCACTAACCACTTTCTGATTGGACTTAGGCCTCTTCTACAGTAGGCAGTCAATGCCTGGTACCATAAACCTTGTCATAGGCCATGGCTAGGGAGGAGAGAGGCCCTAGGGAAAACCTAAATGGACAGACTGTCCCATTGCCTTCTAAATCTTTACATGTGCCATGGATCAGTGCTGCTTTCACACTCATCACACTCATCACATCTCTCAGCGATGGGCGGACACAGAGAACATAGATGACAAAATGCTGAGAATAAGTGACTGTTGGGTGCTCAGCCTGAACAGCACCTCTAAAGAACCCTCCAGCGCTCAGGGAAGGAAAGCATGTAAGAGCCTGACGATGGGAAAGAGAACTGAGGAATGGGGTCTTCTGGTCAGGACATGACCCTCACACTCATCAATTCACACTGGCTGTGGTTTCCTGCTGAGCCGGACAACATTCCATCATGGAGGAAGGAGGGGCTCACAAGATGCTACTCCTTCCAGAGTAGCTACTGGGACTTCATTTCTGGAGTAGGAAACCATGATCTTCAGTGGTATAGCCATTGGTAAGTGGCCCATACTCCAGGAAATAATCACCCCCCCCATGCTTATGCAAGGTACCTGAATTTAAGGCAAGAAAGTAGGCAGAGGACCAGATGGGGGAAAGAAGGGTGTTAATACGAGTGGATCATAATAAGACAGGGTAGTGAGGGGCCAGTGAACAAGATCAAAATACCTTATCCACACACGCATGAAATTGTCGGGGAAAAAAGTAAAAACAATCTAATGTGCTAGCATCTTGCCTGTGGACCCAAGTCGTTCATTACAAACATTCAATAAATCCCAATGCTCATTACTGTTGGAAAAAAAAAATCTAATTGCATTAGAGGTCGGCAGAGTCATAGAACATTGTTGTCGATGTCTTTCCTTGTCTGCTCTGCCTAGGGCTAGAAACAGGAAATGAGGCCAGAACCATGCCAACAGAATTGTTCCATCAAGGAACAACCAACCTCCAATATATCCTTCTTAGAGATCTCATCAGAGGAAGAGAAAGGCCCTGAAGGTACTTGGGCTGGAACTCGCCATGGTCATAATGTTTTGGAAAGAACAATAGGAATTTAGGACATCCTGGTGAGAGCCAAGGTCAGGAGGGGTAAGAGATGGGCAGAGGGCATCAGAGCGCTTGGCATGAAGGACCACAGAGTGCCAACTACCAGCATGCTCCCTTCTTCATAAAGTGGAGAGTTCCAGTGCTCAAGATCAAGTTGGAAGAACTTTTTGTTCCCTGTGTTCTCCATACTCTTCTTTCTTGCCTTCCTTTCCAATGATGTCACTCAGTGTTTCCTCGGCTGACAGGGCGGCAAAGTCGCTACGTGACCTTTCCTCTTTGCCTCAGTTTACCCCTCCTGCTCATCATTCAAGGCTCCCTTCTCAATCTGTCAAGTTAAGAATACCTTCTTGTGTGCAACCTCCAAATTCTCATATTCTTCAACAAACGATCAACTTTTCATAATAAAAGGACATATCAATCTGTTGGTTCATTTCAATTTTTTTTAGATTTCTGAACTTCATGTCTCTACACACTTGCCCTTAGTACCTTCCTGGTTGCCAAGCTTCCCTTCCACTTTGCCCTGTTTCAGAAATTTCTCAAATATTGGTCACTTCAAATTTCTGGCTACCTTATCTCATCATACTCTGTCTCTCTCTGAACTTCAGTGCATCATTTATTTTATTTTATTCTACTTTATATATTTATTTGCTAGGGGAGAGAGAGAGAGAGAGAGAGAGAGAGAGAGAGAGAGAGAGAGAGAGAGAGAGAGAGAGAGAGAGAATGGGTGTGCCAGGGCTTCCAGCCTCTGCAAACAAACTCCAGATGTGTGCACCACCTTGTGCATGCTGGAAAATCGAACCTGGGTCTTTAGACTTTGCAGGCAAAGGTCTTAACTGCTGAGCCCTCTCTCCAGCTCCTATACATTATTTGTTTCTTGAAACAGCCATTTCGAATTTAAATCGTAAAGTAAGTTCTATGGATTCTGTAGATTTTTATGTATGTGCCTCTGCGAAATCTCCGCTACAGTACATCTTTCATTTCTATAGCTTTTAATCACCAGCCATGTTTAAAATAATCCTAGACTCCTGTCTTCTCTTCCCATTCACCTAAATGAATCCTTTTTGAAACAGCCCAGCTCCAGGCTTCGTACGACCTTTCTCACTGTGTCTATAATAATGCAGTTATATTTCCAGTAAGCTTTTTCATCTCTTTTACTTCCAAAAAAAGGTCAAAACTTAAACCTTAGTCTCCACAGATAAATCCACTCCATGGTATTCCCCCAAGGGTGAAGGAAGGAGGGTGTCTCTCTTGTTCTTTCTCTCTGGAGATGAGAAGAAGGGAAGGGTCCTTCTGTCCGCACTTCCACATCCTGATCACCTTGAGCACCAACTCTTTGGTGGAGTGAATTTCTGTCTTGAAATCTGTGTCATTCACTGGACACGGTGGCACATGCCTTTGATCCCAGCACTCTGGAGGCAGAGATAGGAGGATAGCTGTAAATTTGAGACCAGCCAAGAACTACAGGGAAAGTTCTAGGTCAGCTTTGTCTATAGTGAGACCCAATCTAGAAAAAAACTAACTAACTAAAGCAACAACAACAAAGCATGACCCTCATCTTGTCTTGTCTCTCTGCTATGCTTTATAGTATAGTCCTTATGGAATCCTGCTCACAGGTCCTGTCCTCAAACTCTGTCCAGAGAGTAGGCTATATCCACACAAATCAATCCAACAAACTAACATTTCCTATGAAAATGACTTACATCACTTTTTTTTACCTCTTACCCATCATTATCAAGAACCAATTTCTATTTAAAATTTTCCAAACCTAAAATTTCCTTTCTGCTCAAATATATATGTTTTAATACCTCAGTATTTTTGGATCTCTGCCCAGCACTTTGATTAGCTATTCAAATATATAGTTGATCAAAGAAGAAACATTTTTATTATTGCTATTGTAGTAATTCAAAGAGAAAGCAAATTGATTAGAACACTGTGGTGACACCACATTGGGCTTAGGAGGTTGCGTATCTGAAGGTCTGTGGAATCTCCAAGTTTTTCTTTCTTTCACATTTCCCCTTGGTGGCTTTAAAAAGTTCATCTAACATGTGCTAAGTATTTCTAAGTAGCTGACATGTACTTTTTCCAATAACTATCTAAAAGCACAATACCTTGCATATGGTTATTCTCTCATGGTATAAAATTATGATTAGTATAAAATATTTAAAAGAGTGTACTCTATGATGTTGGGAGACTCAAATCATTACTACTTACCTGCTACTTGCATGGCCTCCTATGGAAATTAATTTGCATAAATTATAGAAAATTTATATAAAATTGTATTTAACACCTACATCCCCTAACTTACATGGTCCTTGTGAGTAACAGAATAATCATAAGAAGACTTAAATATTGTAAATAATACTACTGATTAATAACAAATGTATTCCTTTTTTACTGAAAGTATGTGTTATTTAAGACACATAATAATTTCTGCTAAATGAATCAGATGCCCAAATTACTGTGGAATGATATCTAATGATTATGTACCGGAAAGTGTATCTACTCTGGCAATGGTGTTCTTGCAGGTCAGAACAAGACATAGTTCTAGCTGGCAAAGATCTCTTTAACCATGAGTGAGATTTAATTATCAGAGTTTCATTCTGGCACAATGCTTAGGGAAGTGTTGGATAGGCCTAATAGTGGGGAGATCTGGCCATTCTCAGGAAGGTTAACCTTAGACCTTGGGAGTCATGGAATAACCATATAATATAGACAGGTATTTGTGGTAACACTCTGCCTGCAAATAGAGCCTAGGCCTGAGTAAAGAAATCTTATTTTAAACAATGTTATGGCAGTAGACAATTTTGGGGAAATATTCCTCAACAATTATTTTTTTATTTCTTATATATATATGTGTGTGTGTATATGTACATATATATGTTTATATACATATATATATATATATATATTATCCTTAATTAGATACATTGTCTGAGCAAATCTTATGATGGGACTCCTATTTCCCTCCTCCCTGTCCCCAACCCACTGGGAGCTCTCCTCGGTGGGCGTACTGAATCAGTCCATAGGGTAGGGGGTCATGAATAGCTCGGAAGGTATCCAGGATCCCCGTTTTTGTGTGTTGTTGCTGAGGGGGGCAATGTCTCTGGATCTTCTCCTCCACCATGGCTCTTGAATTCTGTCCGCCCCCTCTTCCCTTCAGTTCCCTAAGTCATGGTGGATGAATTTTAAGTCAGCTTTATTGTTGAGATTTTAAGTGTCTCTGTGCTTGTGCTTTGGCCTGTGTGGGCTCTCGTTGGTGTTTGTCTCCTGGACCTAGCCTGGGTTAATTGACTCTCTGTGGTGATAGGTCCCTTGTTTATCATGCCACTCTCGAAGGTTTCATTTGGGGCCTACATAATATTTTTTATTTCTTAATTGAGGATTTTAATATAATATATATTTAGATCCCATCCCAAGCATTCTTTATTAACCAAGTCTTTTCGAAATCTTGGGTTCCATACATTTTCTGCACATAGACAAACACAAAGTGTGTGAATCTCTCGAAAGTTTTCAAATCTATGAAGTAGGAAGATAATCTTGGTTAAAAAGTATTAGTTTAAAATTATATTTTAGGGCTGGGATATGGCTCAGTGGTTAAAGGCACCAGCTTACAAAGCCTGCTGTCCTGGGTTCAATTCCCCAGTCCCCACATAGTGATGTATGTGTCTGGAGTTTATTGGCAACAAGCCCACCAAATATCTCTCTCTTTCTCTCTCTCTCTCTTAAATAAATAAATAAAATATTTTTAAAAGTACGTTGCAATAACATAACATTAATTTTCCACTTTCTTGTCTTGGGCATTATTTTAAGGAGTGGTCTCACCCCCCTCCCTGCTACCCCAGTCACACAGGATCACAGGGTGTGAAGGTTACTAAACAGAAGACGGAGCATTGGCAACAGTAATGTATATAATCATACAGTTGTTCAGTGAAAACCCGGGTCTGCATTGAGTCACAGAATGACTCAAGAGCTTCGTACAACCACTATCTTACTTAAAGTAATTGGTGCATTTTATATTCCCAGAATCATCAATTTTTAAAACCACATCACAGGGATGGAAAATTGAGCACCCATCCTAAAGGTCAGAGCCATTTCATTCACACTAGACAAAAGCACTGCTTGATTTCCCGTCCATTTCTGGGTGCCAAGGTTTTGATTTGTGCTATACAGCAGTTGCTAAGCATTTGTTATGAACCTCTCCTGAGTTCCAGGCAATGTGTGAATTTCTAGAGAAAAACCAAAGTATCTTGTACATTTCTCAGGGTTTCATTCTTGTTTGTCACATGTTAAAAGGACATGTTCCTAGAAGAGTCATAAATCATTTTTTAATATGTTCTGGAACAGTAATGCCAAACTGTCTCTGAAATTCCCTGCTCTGCATTCCCGATGACCTTCTTGAGAACAGGACACCCCCAACACACCAACAATTTCACTTAACACTGCATGACAAAATGAGATTCTTGACATTGTTCCCCCCCAAATCTAGGTCCATTGAATAAAGAACTTCTTTTATTTTAGTATTGATTTTCTGTCATATTTAGTTTCCATTTCCTTTGCTATGGATTCTACAAGATTCTAAAGGAGTCATGTGACTGAATGCATGAACACCTTGATGTACCTGTGGTGGTCTAGACTATGTCTGCTGTAAATCACCAGTAAATTGATACTCATATTTTGCCAATTGTTTTGTTTTTTGTTCATGGGTTAAAAAATTCATCTGGCATGAATGGTTTGAATATATATTCTTCACACCCCAGCTGAACAACTTGAATGAATAAAAGCAAATTGAAACTCAAGATAAGCAAGTAAAATTTTGTTCAAACATCCTCACAGACTTCCCCAAATTTACAAGGAACACATAAAACAAGGATTTGGTAAATAATAGTGAACAGTTATTTGAATTCTACAATTATAAAAACTCCTTATGTTAAAGAAAACAAACAACTTCGATTAGCTTTCTTCAACATGAACTTCTAGCAAAGTGGGAATTCTTTCTGCTATGGGATTGTGGATAGAAGAACTGAATTTTGAGTTCATTGGATGACCAAAGAAAAGATACATTGCTCAGCAGTGTCTTCATGCCACGATGAGATCTCTCTAATCAGCCTATCTGGAATGGCTCCATTCTCAGCTAACCCTCGTTCTCAAGAGGCCATATTTCAATCTCCACTTTTGGACTATTTGTGCCCTATTAAAGTTATTTACGTATAACATGTTAATTACTCTCTGTGATGTGGCTAGGGACTTTTGCTCTTTCAACCTTGATAGCACCCATCTCTTGGCAGGTGTTTTTATTTTTTCTTATAATTCTAAATTGTTTCAGTCATAAAAGAATAAAAGAAAACTACATGAGAACACATGAGACTTCCATGTAGTGTGACTCTGGGTGAAGGTAAAATAAACCACCTTTTCTACATTCCCACTTTGGACAAGACAAAGATGCTCATTAAAGCACAGTAGAAGGTGCTTGTACTCAGTCCATGGACACTTCCGAGCAAGCAAGAATCATGAGCAGGTTGTGAGAATCAAAGGGAATCCATCAGAGGGAAGGTACTCTAATGGAATTATACAATTTTAATATAGATCACAATTTTCTCTGGCCCTCAAGTGCAGAGACCTCTACTCACTTTGGAGTTTCTTTAACCCAGGAAGCATGCACCTGTCCTATGACTATAAATTGGCTGTAAATATTATGTTTTAGAGAACTTAAAATATGTTTCCTTTGTAAGACAACAGCAACAAAATTCTTTTAAATCCTTTCTATGTATGAATATTTTCTACTGCCTATAATTTTTTCAAAATACATATATATATAACTAGCTAATTATAATTAACTAGTATTAGATACTTGTTAATTATAGGAATTATGGAAATAGATTTGGAGATTGAAGAATGACTTAGATTTTCTTTTTGCCTTTGTTTATGTAAAAATGGAGTACTGGAAGTATGGTTGAGTTTTCATTTTTTAATTATAATCCATAAAGTATTAATTTTAGTTTAAAACATGAATATTACAACAAATATCTAAATGTCTACAGTAAAGCATACAAAACTATCTAATTTAGCTAAATTGCCACCAAGATTTATAAGAGAGTTATATTTTATCCTAGAAAAAAAACAGAACATACCAGACATAAGTTAATGTGTTGACCAAAATAATCAAGAAAAAGATTCATTTTATAAGG